>QUSF01000003.1:41728216-41819068 GCA_003676055.1 Chloebia gouldiae
AAAAGAGCTTATTGTTCCATTTTAAGCTAGCTAGACTAGCAGTGTGCTGTTCTTTATGTTTTTACTTAGGTAGAGATAGATTGGCTTTTGATGATTCTGATTAAATTCCCTTTTTTCTACAAGAATAACACAGACCAATTTATGTTCTTCTCTCCAGTTCAGAACCATATACCAAACTAGTTCTATTTGTGCTTCTGTTTTCACACATCTTGCTATTCTACAGGTCTAGATACTATTGGATTTCCAGACAGAGTAAACAGACACATCAGATTTACCTTTTATCACTACTAGTGTACAGAACTTTCTTAGCATCCCTTTTGTGCATGTCATCTCTAAGCCTTAAATCTTCATCTCTTCAATTTATCCATAAGGATAATCCTGAAGAATTTTAATTACTTTTAACATCATTCACATTTTGCTCCTGCCAGGAAAGGTATTGATAATTTTGGGGCTCAACAGAATACTTTTGATTGTATCTGTTCCAAAACCCTACCTTTATACTTTTGTTTCATCCTATGTAGCAGAATATTGGCTACATAATTAAAAAGGAATGCCAGGCATGTTGTAATGTTACTTGATAATTATATAAACAAACCATAACTCCAAGAAGTGACATTTTAACCATCATCAGCTAATTGAACTTAAACTTATAAATAACAGGGGTTGTATGACCTCTGTTTGAAGAATGTCCTGCTCCTTCAGCATAACCATAATTCTGCTTTCTGAGTCACCAGTTCCCAAGCTGCCTGTTTTTCTCTGGATGGCATTGCTGTACACATGCATCATGAAGCACTGACACAAACACAGTTTATTAAGCCACTTTCATCTCTGGTGAAAGTAAATGCTACTGCTGATGCCTGCTGCAAAGTCACCAATATCAGCTGAAAAAGTTCTGCTATTGTTGTCATATTATATGCCATAATCCTTCAGAGCTCTGGAAAAAGAAAACAGTGCCAGCTACTGGTTGAATTGAAAAAACAGATTATTTTGGGGGTGCCTAATGTGCATTTTGGCATTCTTTATTTAATCCTCAGCAAAGTCTGTTCTACACCAATGAAATTTAAATATATATTTCCATCTTCTTGGCAACTAATGCACAGATTTATATCAAAATGCTGTCTGAACAGGAGTCAGGTGTGGCTAGATGCCCTGCATCCCATGCCAAGTCAATTCTTTGTTCCTAAACCATTAAACAGATACATCATGTGAAATGATTATCCTCTCTAAACTAGCTGCAAACTAATTTAATTTTACTCTCTACTCTCAGGTGTTTTCTTTCTTTTATTTTATTTTTAGTTGGAAGTGCAAAAGGAACAGGTTATACCTGACAATGGACAGAGTAGTGAGATTTTGCCCAAACATCCATGTCTGAGCAGGCAGTTTCTTTATAACCTTAGCATACATTTCAGTGAGCAAATTCACCACCAGCTGCATTTTCCCTCACCCACAATAAATTATCCTTCTGGGGCTCAACTTAGTTTTCCAATAAACTTTCTAGCCTTAAAAATTGTGGGAAAAGCTCAAGAATATGACCTCCGTGTCACAGGACACCTCATTGTGGACAAGCCTTTTAGGTGGTTGATCTCTTGCTCTGTTTTGGGATGTTTTGAAGCACTCCCAGTTTGCATGCTGACCCTACTTGCAGCCTCCCCACAGCCCATGCAGATGCTTTCCAACAGATGCACATGTGTGCATTTTGCTCACTGTTCTTTACCAGGGAGGTTTCCTGGCCAACAGCTCTCTCCAAACTGTGTTTGTCTTTCTCACTTGCTCACCTCTGGGAGTCACAGCTATTTCCAGTTTCCATCCCTCTTTGAATTCCCATGTTACCAGAGGCTATGAGACAGCTCCTTGCACAGAATCCAGACCCCTCAGAATCAGGATCTCACAGCAGACACCATTGTGTGCTGTGGCTCAGTGCTCTTGGCTTGTGCTCATTTGGAGTTGAATGCTTCCAGCAGCCACCAAGGTGCCCCCAGCTTCTCCTGGGGGCCAGAGCCCTAAACCAAGAGAACTGAGCCACGATTCACTGCTCATCACACATTAAGAACCAGCTATTGAGGTCCTCCCAAGCCAGTCTGATCTAGGTTTTGGAAGCCAGTCAGAAAAGTGGTTCTGGAACACCTGAGATAATATGTGCCTTCTGCTCTAGCACCCTACAGCTCCTAGATGTCAGCTAAATGTCAGCTAAAATGTGCAACTGAGACAACTCAAAACTGACTCCAGGGTCTGTGTGGTGGACTTTATCTCTGCTTAAATTTGCAAATAGCCTGAAATACTGGTTGTGAGCAAATAGCCCACCTTACTTACATGTTTAGAAACAAAAGCACAAAATGAAACACTGAAAAAATGCAGTACAGTATAAATAAAAGCAGATTGTCTCTTAAAATAAACAACAATAATGATGATTATTGTTCCTACTTTGTACATCAGTCATTTATTTTAAAATAATGTACATCTGTCCCACAAATGTTGTAATAGCTAGGAACTTTGCAGCAGAGCTTGAGCCATGCCACCACTGAACTGTTGCAGTCAAGACTGTAACATGTCTATAAATTTGTCTGTGGTGAAGTTTACGGAGGGGAACTTGAATGTATGTGAGTATTTGAAAATCAGAGTTTGACTTTGTGGTGAGTTGACCTTGGTTGGAAGCCAGATGCCCACCAAAGCTGCTTTGTCACTCCCCTCCTCAACTGGACAGGGCAGAAAAAAATACAGCATAAGACTTGCGTGTTGAGATAAGGACAGAGAGAGATCACTCACCAGTTACTGTCACAGGCAAAACAGACCTGACTTAGGGAAATGAGTTTAATTTACTGGCAATCAAATCAGAGTAGGAACAGGAACAGACTGCTCCAGCATTAGTCCTGCACAGGGTCACAAATCCTGCCAGCAAACCTGCTACACTGGAGGCATCCCCTGGCATCACAGCTTCCTTCAGCATTTACCTGCTCCAGTGTGGGTCCCTCCAAGGGCTGCAGGTGGATGGATCTCTACTGTTCAGTGGAACCTCCACAGACTGCAGGGGACAGCTGCCTCACCATGGTCTTCATCACAGGCTACAGGGAACTCTCCATACTGGCACCTGAAGCACCTCCAGCCCTTCCTTCTCTGCTGACCTTTGTGTCTGCAGAGCTGTTTCACACACTCACACTCCTCTCTTCTCTGACTGCAGTTTCTGTTGTGCTTTTTATGCCCACCTTGACTGTGTTCTCCCAGAAGCACTGCCACTGTCACTGATGTGCCCAACCTTGGCCAGCAGTGGCATTGGAGCAGCAGTCTTGGAGCCAGCTGGCATTGTCTCTGCCAGACATAGGGCAAACTTCCAGCAGCATCTCACAGAAGCCCCTCCTGTAGACGTCCTGCTACCAAAACCTTGCCATGCAAACCCAAGGCAGATTTACAAGAATATAACCATCTCAGAGGAGCCAAATCCCTTGACAGAACTGCTGAGCAACTGATGTGCTCAAACATCAAACTAAACAGAGGCCAGCTGTCTGGAATCACAGTCTCTCCTTGTTTCTTCAAGACCCTGCTCATACCAGTATTTTGTGGAGGATACCTGTTTGTCACCTCTGCAGAAGGAGGTGCTTTCCTGACCTTTACAGTGAAAAGCTCACAGGCAGTGATGCATCATCCCCTGACACTGTTAATCTTAATAGCAATCTAGAAGGTCTGCTCTGGGGACAAGTAGACCACTCATCACCCAGTGTCACCTTGGCTTCTTTCAAAATATGGGAAAAAAAAATTACCCAAGCAGTTCTTCATAGCAAAATTGACCACAAGTTTTTATTTGTTACTTGTGTTGACTGTTATCAATTTGGATTGCCAGAAACTTGGAGTGCTTCTGAATATTGCTCTCTGCTTCACCAGTTGTCCACAGCTGCCAGCTGTATGTTCTTCATGTAGACTATGCTGTATCGTCAGATAAAATGGCAATATTGCCTCCAAATAATAATCCATTTAGCACTTTGTCCTGGTCAGGCCCATATCAAAATATTTTGAAACTTACTGATAGATGGTGAGTTTTTTATAAGGGTGAAATTAGCTCTACTATTAATCTTGGGGTTGTTATCAGAGCACTGGAGCCAGCTCTGAAGCCTTTGTCCCTGAGTATTTCCTCCTCAGCCCAGGACAGCTTATCCTATGGTCATGTATAAACAGTAGCACACTGATGGATAAACAATGTTCCTGCTGTGTCCTGTTTGGGAGCTGTAATTATTACTCAACAAATTACTGAGTACCCTGCTGAGACATTATTTAATGCTACTTCAGGTGCACAGGAACTGATTAATTGAATGCTCCTGTAAGCAGCCATTACTGCTGTTTCAATAGGATTTTATTGTTTTATCTCTCCTCCACTGGATATTTAGAGGACTTTTTCATTGCTTAACTACCCCATATCACAAGCATTTGCATCTAAGGAAGAGGGAGGAGATGTAGCCCTTCCAGGTCTGTCTGGGACTATGACTTTGCCTCCATAAGAGCGTGCACCACATGAATTAATGTAAATCACGATGATTAGTTCTTAAGCTGATATGACTGAAGGTTTTTCTCCTCATCTAACACATCCATTGGATTAGCAAAACGATTTAACATGACTCTTGGTCACAAAAGAGAACAGTAATCATGGAACTTTAGCCTCCGAATCCAAATGAATATGTCTGAGTGGAGCTCAGCCCCCATATGGCGGTCAGGATTGGGCTAATCAAATGGGTTAATGGAAAGATGGGTTTGGGCTGCTTGTGAGTTAATCTACAGCAAAATTCTAAATTAGCTGTCTGCATACAGAGAGAATTATGATCTTTTATAAACCTTTAAACTGTTCACAGATCATGTATTATTCTGCATTTTAAATCAGTCTCATGCAAATCAGCCCTATGGGAGGAAAAAGGGTTGGATACTGATTTCTAACCTGCAGCTTTGCTTAAATTATGTTTTTCCAGCACTGATTTACAGACAGGAAGTAGAATTCTATAATCAGAACCTCAGATATACTAAAACTACATGATTGCTATGGCTAGGGGAGTGCTGTAAATTCAGATCTGCCTCCTTTATACTGCAGTAAAGAACTATTTTGTTCTTTCATTTTGCTTTATTTGGTAGACTTCATCCTGCAGGAAAAGTAGATCTGCAGATAGCAAAGGACAGTTTGCAGTTCTAGGAATATATTTCTGTTAAAACATAAGTTCTTACTTTCTAAGTGGTTTTTAGGGTCCATCTGCCTGACACTGAGACATCTAGTGGTTTTCATCAAAGCGTCTGTGAGCCTTGTTACTAAAGCCATGATGATTTCTCAGCTCTAATTTCTCTCCCAGGTAACCAGCATCATTAGCTGGGGAGATACCTTAAGCACACTGGTTAGATGGGTACCAGCACATGTGCATGATGACTCCTCAGTTTATCTCAGCCACAAATGAAAATCAGCTGCACATACATGGAAAAACTAACCTGATTAACAAGTCCTCTTTCTTCTTTTCCCTTGTGATCCTTAAAGACATTAATTCATCTCAGTGGAGAAAAAATAATAATCAGCACTTCAACAATGAGTTTTTGCTTGAGACCCTGGGCAGTGGTTTTTAAGCTCATGGTCATTCAGTCACGTTCAACTCATTTGAACTCAGTGCTGCATGCCTGAAACTATGCAAAGCAGTTTGAAATTTGTACATAGGGCAGTGTATAAACTTTAAAGATGAATGCTGTCTGCTTTCAGGTAGCTTTTCATCCCACATCTTGACGCACCAGTTCTGCTGACATCTTTATGTGGGAAGAGGAAATTACAGTTTTCCTGCTGTCACCTTCCCAGACAATACCCAAAGCTGATAGTTTCTGTGAAAATTATTGCATGTTATTTAGTATCTTTTCCTTTGTCTATTTTTCTTTAGTCTACCTATAAAGTCTTCTAACTCTAAGCAAGTACTGTTGTCAGTTTCTTAATTTCTTGGGTGCCTAAAGCATAAGTGACTGCATTAATGTGGCCTCAAAGTACTGTATTTAATTTGTGTCCTCTTATTTTGCCCAAGAGAACTATGGATTTCAGCAGCTGAATCTCATTTAGCCTGCCAGTGTACACTAGGTCAGCATTTTTGCTTAGATTAGAATGGTACTTTTGAAGTGAGTCTCCTGCCTGTCCTGATTCCTACACTTTGGTTCACATCACAGAGCTTTAACAGCATGCAGCAGTTTGATCCCTGTGGGTGAAACCAGGCTGAAGTCCTCACCTGGGAGCACACTGCTGTGCCCCAGCTGCTGATGCATGCTAGAGAGCATCAGAAGTAGCCCCCAGAAACACATCCACAGTGTAGGTGCTGGGTTTTTAACAGCTCCAGCTCTACTCCAGAGCTTCCCATCAGTTACTCCTCACTATTTGCTAATGTGGAGGTTGGTGCTTATTTCTGGAGGCCTCTGCTGCTCTGAGTCACACTGGGTTGAGTGTGCTCTCCACTCTGAACAGCATTTCTGGGTGAGCCAGGTGATTCCAAACAAGTCAGTCCCTAACTTCATGTCTACACCAAACCCATTATCATTCCATAGCAAGAGCATTGCTGCTGTGAGATTTATTACATATATGTGCATAAAGTGAAATGAAGATTACCATTTTTTCTTTCAGAGAGGGTTGACAAGATAATGAATGAATGAACGTGCAGCTCTTACTGACATACTGGATGCCTAATTCAAAAGTCATCCTGCTCATGTTAAAGTCATAATTACCACCAAGTGGGAAAAACATCCAATTATTTACATTTATTTTAAGTGACTTCTTTGTCAGTTTTCACATACTGTCAGATTTTGACTCTCTTGTTGTCAGGTGTCATTACTTCAGAAGGTTCGGTCAGAAGAACCAAATCACAACATTTTCAATATCCCTCTTGATACAGTCCCTTTGCCCATGATAGGAAATGCAGTACAACTGACTTGGTAAATGCTTGAATAAAATCCTTTTTTAAGTGCAGAATACAGAGGTTCAAAGCAAATGGTTTCAAATCCAGTGATCAAAATAGAAATGCAACATAATGTGTGTTGAAGGAGCAGGGAAAAAAAATTTACTTTAATTGTGATGAAATTCTAGGTTCTTTCAGCTTCCCTTGCAGCAATTCTGATTTTTTCATCATTCTATGTTTTAAACCACAATTGAGATTTAATACTGTGCCAAATTAGATAATTTATCTTCATCTGACTGCATATTTCTACTTAATCTACTTAACAGATTTCTACTAGCTCTGTCAACCATAAACACAACTCCACCCTTATACAGATTTGTTTCAGTGCTTGTGGCTGTGTGATTGCCTCTCACATCTTTGCTTCTGTAAGCTTTCTTTCATGCATAATGGCTTACAGATCAGTTGTGACTTGTCAGAAAAAAATGTTTTGTAGCATGTGGTTATGCTATTGGGAATATAGCATCCCTTCTTAATCAGGAAATGCATTTGGAGTATACAGCAAAACTGCTACCCTGTCATACTTTTCACTGATATTGTATTTAAGTCCCTTGCAAGATGGAGTGTCCAGTTCTCAGTTATCTTTTTGTGCTACAAATAAACAAGTGTAGTATTTTGCATATTCTCAAGCTGTGTCAATAGTTGTGAAATTGATTTCTCAAGCAGGTCCTGTGTTCCCCAGCCTTGCTCCCACTCAGCATGTGGTTAACATTGCGCCTCTGGAAGTGGTTCCAGCTGGTGTCAATCTTATTCCACATCTCTCATGGGCACTTCAATCTGTTCATACTGGTATCTACACTAGTAAATTACATGTTCCCAAGAACAGTCCTGAGAGCTGATGCCAACTAGTGGGAATCAGTGGGCTGCTGGGGTTTACTGACATCCCTAGGCTGGGAAACTCTCCCAGCATGCACAAGAGGGTGGCTGGGTCCCCACTGCACTGGGCAGCAGTTTGGTAGCCCCACTGGAGCAGTGCCAGTACTGTGTCTGAGAATCCTTTTGCTGTTGGATGACATGGACAACCCAGGACCAGGGGGTCTTCCCACTTCTTACTTAATAAACTAATACAGGCATAGCTTTATTCAAGGCTTGTGTGCTGTCTTAAAAGGAAGTTAGCAAAAACAAGTTACTAAGTCAGATTTGCAGTTTAAGTTTCATGTTTTTCTGAGATGGGGAGATTTCACAGCACTTCTAAAAGAAACATTTAAAATTATTCATTCTGCCTGGTTGTCATGCAAGTGAAAAAGTGCTAATGGTGTAAAGGGGTTTGAAGTGAGATGAGGTTTTGCATGGCTGTTCTGTGGAGCACTCTAGTACTGAGCAAAACCAGAAATGTTATACTTGGAGATCAGTATCAGTGCTGAG
This sequence comes from Chloebia gouldiae, assembly GCA_003676055.1. Lineage (NCBI taxonomy): Eukaryota > Metazoa > Chordata > Aves > Passeriformes > Passeridae > Chloebia > Chloebia gouldiae. The sequence goes on from QUSF01000003.1 coordinate 41,736,520, forward strand.
TTGTAGAAAATGGGTATGGAATTACTCCTTCTAGCTAACTTATAGTCTCAATTTCTGTGATAATGAACTATGCTATGACCCAGCATGAAAGACATAGAAAAATTTCTGTTTTTGTTCCAGAATCAAGGAATGAAGAGAAATTAACATATAACAAATTCAATGATTTCTATAAGGGAGCTCTGTTTGCTGTCTTCTATTGCAGTGTTATGATCAGCTTTGATATTGAATTCATGTATGGTAAGAGAGCTCCATGTGAAAATTTATCTCTTGGGTGGGCAGTTTGCACTGAGATAATGAGAAAAAGGTTGAATTCATTCAGTCTCCTTGAGTAATGGTTTTATTTGCCAAATCATTCTTATTTTCAGTAGAGAAAGAAAAAAAAGGTTTTTTTTCATAAATCAGGGTATATGGCAAATAGTTCTCCCTTTCAACTATTATAACACAGTGCATTTTTTAGAAATAGATTCCACTGATGAAAGATGACATTGTGAGCCAGAAAGTTCTGACTCCTTTTATTGTTTTTTATTTTTGCATGATGTATTGTAATAAAGCACATTCCTGTTTGAAGTTAATATATGTCAACTGATATTTATTTAATCTGGGCAAAAGAATTGCAAGAGCAGCAATGGATCATATTCTGTTGTGTTGCATTTTTGGCCCGCTGAAATAGATGGTAACAGGAGCTGGTAGTGGTTTCTGCCGAATAAAGAAAAAGAAAGATGCTCTGATCAGTTACTGACTGGCTCATCTCTTTTGGATGTTGTCACTTATGTCACCTGCTCTTCATCTTTCCATAATAAACAAGATCAGCTGAGAAAGGTGGAAAATTTTTCTGCAATGAAATAAAAATGAGGAGATCATTAATGCTCTGGTGTTAAACATCCTCTCAATAGGGAGCTTCTGTCTCAGTTCAAGATAATAGACAATGAAGCTCTAAGACAGGAGCAATTTAAATTACATTTTAATCAACTCTCAGGAGGGAAGGCAGCATTATGCGAAACTGTTAATAGAAAAACAGCAATATTTCTTACTCTATCATTTGTGTGTGTTATGCCTGAACAATCCGATGAATTAACAGATTATCTCCTAATTCAGTCAAATAGTTTTGTGATGCTTTAAAAAAAATCCCATCCTACCTTCCTGACACTTAGAACAATGACATCAGATAATCAGAGTTCTTATCTAATTTCATTGCATTTAAAGTCTGAGGGATGAAGGCAGTGTGAATGTAAGAAGCAATGTTGTTATCACTGCTGCATTGTGACTTTGAATAGAAATATTTTTTCTTCCTTAGACTTTTATGCACCCTGTCAATGTTACTGGAACAACCTATAATCTGTGTAATAAATGCTAGAGACTTGGCCTAGAGTCTAGTGAGTAGGCTGAGTTTTCATATAGCTTGTTCTTCTTCCAGAAGACAAACTCAATCAGCAAAATGTACCAATTGTAACAATTATTTAGTGTGAGGTATCACTGACAGAGATGAAATGGCAAATGTGCTGTGCTAATCCCACTTCCCAGGCTGGAAATGGAAACTGCTGATTAAGAGCAGCAAATCAATTTGCTAACTATAGTTCTAAAAATAAGGTGTGCTGCAAATAGAAAATTAATGGGAAATGGATAATGTTGAATGGATTGATCAATGGAAATGTAAGAGAAGACAAATGATGTGTAACTTTACTTTTCCCTTGGCTAATCAACTTCATGCCCATATGTAACCAATGAAAGAAGGGGGAGAGAACACATTAGTAAAAATTAACCAACAGCACTGAACACTGCTCCTCCACAACCCTAAGGAATTATTGCAGGCAAAAGGAAAAATGTTTTGCATGAAAAAAATCTTTTATTTCTCAGAGTCTTGATTTAGCTAAAATAGACCCACTGTGTGCCTTATATTATCCCTGGATCCACCAGTCTTAAGAAGGAGGTACTGGAAGGGGGCAAAAATGGAGGCAGGGGCATTACTGGAGGAAGAAGGAGTAATCTCTAAGGAACTCACACCAGACTAGAGGAAATATAAAGTTGAACCGTTCATTGCCATTACTGGGTTTAATTTGCAGTGGTGACCATGGTCATGGTTTCACCTCACATGCCATCCCAGCGACTGATTTGGGATTACTTAGGGTAAAATAAAGTGAAGAATGTTGCCTCTTAAGGCTGAGCAATGTTAGTGAAATTTGGAGGAAACTAAGCAAAAGTAGAAGTCTGCAGCTCAGAGATACAGTTGTGCTGCAACCCAGATTAATCTGAATACCTGCAGTTGTACTGTGATTGGAATTCTCTCCTTTAAGAGGAAAAGCAGGTGGATGATTGATGACCTCTTCTGGGAGTGACACAAATCTGTCTGCATGAGGCTCCACTACTGATCTTGTGCTCTTTGAGAGCACATATCCCTGTGTTGTTACTCTGTCTTGATTCCTGATATGAAAACCACAGCAGTGTTTCTCATTCTCCTCAAGCCAAGCATGGAATGGTGGACTGAGAATCTAGTGTTTTGGTGCAAAGGCTTATATTTCAGATAGCTTTCTTTCATAGCAATGGGGGCTTTGAAGATATTTTTAATAGAAAATATTGATTGAATTCAAAAACATGTACTAATCTCTATAAAACTGAAAGCACTGAAAACATCCTGGTTTTTGAAAAAATAGGGAAATGTGGGGGATGTTGGTCTTCAAGGAAACCAAAACTAAATTTATTTTTGTTATGATGTTTGAAGATCCCCAAAATCTAGTTGCTTTTTTGCTGTTAAAATTCAAACAAAAAAAATGCACGAAAAACCTCACATTTAATGCATTCACAATTCAAAGTCAATCCGCCATTGGTTTTAGAATTATTTGCCAGTTTCTTTCAGGAATTATTTCCCAGCTTCTGACCAGGAGTACCTGTGATCAGGAAGCTCAGGATTAAATCCAGCAAAGAGCAAGGTCCTGAAGGTGCCAGTGCTGTGTTCTGGGCAATTGACTACATTTTGGCAGACCAGAGATTTCAGCAGCCTGCACTGCAAAGCAGACACATCCTGGTGAGGGATTGTTGGCTTTATGCTGCTGAGTGCAATCATCAGAGCATAGCTTCATGTTAAAATCAGGAAGCAGGTCCAATCCCAATGCCATCATGGCTTTGCACAGGCTTTCCACAGCCAGGTGTATTCTTCAGTGGCTGGAGTATTTTGTCATATCAGCGTGTCTTTCCCATATCTGATCCTTCTGCTTGTGGCAATAATAAGATTTATGAGACTTAAGGAACAGTGGTTGTCTTTTCAAATTTATTTGTATTTTCTACATGAAAAATCAGTTTGTGATTACTCCATAATTATTTTGAGGTGCTGAGATATGTTTTTACATGAGCTCTATATTTATTTAATTAATCAATTTCCTGAACATGGATGAATATCATAAGCACAGTTACAAGTCTGGAACAGGCCAGTGTTGATACCCAGCACAGTGAGACATCTAGCTAAGATCAAATCCAGCTTGCATCCAGTGTCATAAGCTATCACAGGGCTTTGCTTGATTACTTTGGAAGAGAAGAACTGGGAAAGGGAAAGTCTGAGGTGGAGATCCAGGTACATGCATGAAATGACTGGGTGACCTTATAGATGGCATGTGCAGTTGAACAAACCAGACAGCACTTTAACAAAACCCTGAATGATTTTGAAAACTCTCACAAGAAATGGTGCTTTGAGAGAGAATATAAGTCAAATTATGATACTCATTATTTAGCTCTATAAGCTGAGCCACCTCAAGATTCCTGCATTATGATGTGACCATACTAATCTAGCATTTGTGATGCATGAAGTGTCCATGCTGTTGCCAATGCCTGGATATATGGAGAACTTTTAATCTGGCATGGCATGTCATCCCAAAGAGAACAATGTGCCTGAATCTTCAAAGATGATCTTGTCTCATTGGCTTCCAGTTGTGTTTACTGGCAACCTGCAGCGTGTTGCCATGCAGCTGAGGAGAACATAAACAACACAGTTGGGAGACAACACATGCTGTTTCAAAAAGAAAAAAAAAAAAAGAAAAAAGAAAAAAAGTCTGAAATGAAGCAGCACATTTTTATGAAAATTCCATATGGAAACAAAGCACAATAGGGAATCAATCTCACAAATTATTACTATTTTTGTGGAAAACCTTCCCTTTTCCCTGAAGCTTTCTCTTCAGCAATCTTCCACTGTAATTCCTTACCACTGACTAAAGTTTTTGGCAGGCTACAGACATGGGTCTAGCCCGCAGCTGGCCTTTTTGGATGCTGCCATCCTGTAGGAAAGGGGTGCCAGGACTACCTTATCTTTGCTTTGCCATTACTCAGAGTCAGATGTAGCAGTCCAATAGCTCCAGGGCAGCAGCATCCCTCAGCTCAGGGCCATGGCCAGGACACGCAGCCGTGCTCTGCATGCACAGCAATGGGTGTTGGAACACAGGCTGCTGGTTTTGAGAGCAGTGCCCAAAGCATGCTGCTGTAAGCCACATCCTTCTAGGCTGTTAAACTGGCATGACAGCCTAACCTGCTGGTTGGCTTTCCTTCCTGCTTCCCCTGCTCTTCCACCTAGCAGTGGCTTTTTGCACAAGGTCCAGGTCTCACAGTGCATGCTCTGTTTCCTAGGTGTCATGACAGTAGTTCCTGAGAGCTGGGGCTTATGCAGCAGATACAACCTGCTGATGCTGAAATTGCTGCCTGCTTCCTCCCACTAATTGCATGCAAACTAGTCAAGCTGCTTTATTCTTCTGCTTCCCTCTGTCTGCTAACGACTGCAGATCAGGAGCATGCCAAGAAAATAGGTGGAGGACATATACAGATTTCATCTTTCCAGAGAGACCAGCGTTTCAGAAAAGAGCAGGCAGTCAAAGGCACCAGTGTGCTTCAAGATCTTTGACTTCAGAGCTGGCTTTTCTCATCCCTGCTTGGTCTTTCCTTCACTCTGCCAGTATCTTCCTACCCTGGACCAAGTGTGCCTTACAGTCATTTTAAGCTGTGCTTTGTGAAGGCAGGATATTGTCAGTGCTCTTTGTCCAGATTGAAAAAATAGCTGCAGAGGGTCAGGCTGAAGTGAGTGCCACATCTTTCCCACTGCAATGGGCTTTGGCTCTGCTTTTGTAAAACCAGATGTCAAGGATCAGACATGTGAAAAGGCGAGTGCTTGTTAAAAAGTAATTTAGTAAATAAAATAAATGGATATCACATCCCCAGCTGGAGTTATTGCAGTCCTAAGTGCTTGAAAGTCATTAGTCAGGCTCCAAGAAATCCTGAAATTGGCTTAAATAATATGAGATTAGAAAGTGGTTTTGGGGTTCATGTAGTTGCTTTTCAATATTGAAGCATTAAGAGCTCATGTAGGTTACAAACATATTTTTATTAAAAAGTTAAGCAGGGGTTTTCACTTAGGCTGCTTCCATGTTTGAAGAAATTAATAAAATGTGGCAGAATTCACTGAAAGCTTTCCTCAGTTTTTGATCTGAGGAGGAGAGCAGTATCAGCTTTCAATGGGTAGACACTTGGTTCCTCTAACTGCATAGGTGCCAAGGCAGCCGCTCCAGATTTACACTTGAGTGTATGAGACCAGAGACAAAGCAGACTTCAGCTGACAAAAAATGGTACAATAAATTTATGATTAGTCTTTTCCTTCATTGCCTTCTAATTACCTCACACACATCTTAATGTTCTATGTCAGGCGGCAAAGCACAGGACAAAAAATGTGGACTATTGTGTAATGAACGTGCCCTCCATATACTCAGTGTCATGTGTTTTACAGTAAAGGTGGTTATTTCTAGCCAATCCTTTTGTATGCTGGCATGAAGATCCCATATGAAAATGAGGATTTTCTTTTGAGATATTTATGTATCTTCAAGAAAGATAAAATCTTTTAACTGATGTAATCTCTTAGTAGCAGCACCAAGGTACATTTTGATAAGAGCAGGCTAAGAATTTTTAAAATTCTGCATCTTTCTTATTGATACAAACTAAACTCACAGCACTTTTAATTAAGTTGTCAATGTGGTGACAGTGACATTGAGAAGGTAGTTGCAAAGTCATTCCTTTTTAATGATGTCTCTTCTTGGTAATTAGGGTAATTACAGATTTATGAGGATTAAAAGAGCCATATACCTTAAATTTGTTCTTGGAGTTTCTTGTAAGAGACTGAAAGTATTGTGTCAATGTAGTAAAACCAGAGGCAAAGTAATGACAGAGAGATAATTCTCCCTTTCTAAAATCATGTCCTTTGTCTTCTGGAACATTTTTACATCTATTGTATGCATGGCTGGAGAGAGAGCACAGGTTGCCCACGAACACAGAGACTGCACTGGCAGGGAGGAATGATGGAAGAGTGTTTCTGAAGCAAGAAAGGGATGCTTCTTACCGTGGGGAGAGTCTCCTACAGTAAAATATTACCTGCCTTTGAAATGGGAATAATTATTTGGGGGCACTTCAATCTAAAGCAGTAGGAAGGTTGGGGAGTAATTTCTTAGAGGACAGGTAGTAGCAGGCTGTTCAAAATCAGAATGCTCTGATGTTTCTGACACTGATGCTTGGAAACTGAGGCATCCATATCCAGATAAGGGGTTGGTGGATGTACCTGTCAAATTCATTTCCTTTTATTCCCCACATTTTTCTTCACACACTGCAGTCTCTTCATGTGCAGAGTTTCTGTTTAGCATGTAGACTTGTGCAGGGTAGTGGAGGAGCCACATGATGGCAATGCCATGTGTTCCTGCCCTCAGCCCCCTGGCAGTGCCTGCCACAGGCAGAGTTAGCTCAGTGCCACTATTTCCCACTGAAATAGCTGAGCTCTGTGCTGCCCACCCACACCAGTGCAACTTCCACTGATCACCAGTGCTTCTCCCTGGAACAGCAGTGTGTAAATAAAGCTGGCAGAAATCAGGCTTTGAAACAAGAGCTGAGAAATGAGGTCTCTGGGCAGGATGCAAGGGACTGGCCAGTGCCTCGGCTCTGCCTTGCATGGAGAGGGCACCATGCACTTCACCCAAGCCCTGATGTCTCCTGCCCATATCTCTGGTTTGAATAACAGCCTTCTCCTGGATCAGAATTAAGGTGTAAGGTATTCCTATAGAGACACCATTCCTGCTCCTCAAGTGCCTGTCCTGCACAGGAGGATAGATCACCAAACACTCTCTGTAGCATATACTCAGTAACTATTTAACTACTGCCTGCTTTTTCACATGTCTCATTCTTGACATCTGTTTTTACAAAGCCAGACAAAATCACACCTTAGCCATCTGAATGGTGAAGCATTCACATGCTGAAATACTCAGCTGAGGTAAAATTTCCACTGATCCCAAGCAAACTTTTATTTGGGGGTCTGAAGGTTTAACTTCTTAACATAATAAACAGCTGCAACAGTGGGTGGCAGCCAGGAGAGCCAGTGCCAGAAAGCCCTGGGTTGCAGGCAATGGTGGCACAGCTGTTCTCAGCCACACTGGGGCTGAGGCTGCATCCAGGGTGTCTGGAGCTCAGCAGGAGCACAGGCATTTTCCTCTTTCCCTGACTGGGGCATTGTTTTACCCACTGGGCCAGTTGGCTTATGGGTGCAGACATCCTTTAAATGAAAATCTTACTCAAGAATGCCTCATGATTCTAAAGGAAAAGGCATAAATGAAAATACAAACAGTGAGCAGAAAGTGGTAATTAATGTCCAGTGCACATGTGCAGCGTCGCTGATAATGTTGCCTGGTAACAGAGGAAGGGGTGGCAGAGCCTCACAAGCAGCCAGTGAGTTCTTTTCAAGTCTGAGGTTTTGCCCAGGGGAGAGAGAGAGCCCCACTGACAGCTCTCTCCTCCATATTGACCCCCATTTACAGATGTACATGCATGCATACATGCATACTTACATTTCTTTTGGGGCTGCAAAATGCCATCCTGAATAAATAAATACATGAGCTCTCTCTTTTCATCTCAAACCAGACACTCATGTTTTGCTCTGAGGTGCCTACAAAGGGCTTTGAATAGCAGCATGTTCAGTGGGGGAAATATTTGCATCCTGTTCTTTTGATCATGATAGCATGGTGAGAAGGAAGCAGACTGTCTTCATTTCTGTAACTAGGTAGGGGGCCCAACATGACAAGGAAAAACAGTTCTTACCCTACCAATTTACTTTTTATGACCTAAAGAACATTAGAACAATTTATGCATTTGTAAGTGCATTAGAAAAAGCTTAAAAAGAAAATTGGAAAATTCCTCAGGAATCAGCATTCTTTTTCAGTCCTTAACATATTCTGTTCTATGCAATTATAATCTGTTTTCCTTGGGGTTTTTACTATGTTTTCCACAACTACGAGTGTTCTTTTGTGTTCCTGCTGCAGTACATGAGACTGTTAACTAAAATTTCCAAATCGTGAATAAGCAAAAATATTTTATTGTTGCAGCAGCTACCAAGGCCACAAAAAGACACTCCTGAATTTACACTCCCAGCAGGCTGCAGCAAAGATTTTTGATTCATCCATTCTTAAGTCCCACCTGGTGCTGAGAACTCAAGGCCCAGGATGGAGTCCACCCAGAAACAGCATGCACTGTCAAGTCAAACGTGCTCTCACAAACAAAATTTCCATCTTGTAAGGATGGAACTAATTGTATTAGGTGTTTCAATGCCAGTGTGAGTCAGGCAGATTATTAATGGTTCTCACCAGCTCTCACAGAAGTCAGAATAGTCTTTATCTGCAGCTGAGAGGTATCCCAAAAGGATATGCATTTTCTTTTCATTCAAAGCTACCTTGTGAATTCAAATAAATTCCTTCCTACCAGAGGTGTGGCAGAAATTGCTGGTGGCCAGCACCAGCTTCTGGGAGACTTCTACATCTTTATTAACTGAGTTTTGCAATTCATTTGAGAAATTGTTTGTTGCTCTCAGTAATGTGTAAATGTTTTATTAAAATGTTGATATCATTGACTGGAAATGAAATCAAAGGATTTTTAATTTCTAAAAAGCCTGTAAGTAATTACCACTTCATGCCTAGGAAACCATTCAACTGGAGTAGTGCCTCAGACCTTTTTTTGCATCTACTTCTAGCTATTTTTTAGAGTGTAGAAAATTAGAATTAAGAAAACCTATTAAACAATTGAATACCAGCTTTTACAATAACTGTAATCTAATAAAAGATTAATGCATCACAGCAGATCTGTGTATGTTGCCAGTGGAAGGTTTTTGACTGAGTCGTTAGAGGTGTCACTTTCATCACAGGCTAATGACTAGATAACTAAAACAACCTTACAATAGAAGAATTTCAGAGGGCTTTTTTATGGTAATAAAAATGCATTGCCTACAATCAAAGTAAAAATACAAGTACACAAGGGAGATCCATTGTTTGAATGGAATCATAAAATTTGTTAAGAAAATTAAAAAGTTACAACAAACAATGTGATTCCTGTCACCACAATCTTAGTATACAATGAACAACAGAGTTACCAGCTTTGTTTTGAAATTATAACAACACTGATTGAGGACAATAAGGAATAAAAAAGTCTTTTAAAGGCACTTTTCATTTATAGACTGCGTTATTCAGAGACCAAGTGCTGAATTCACCAAAAACCATTTAATGTTTAAAATCATGACTCAAACAACTTTGCAGGGGTGATGTGCAGCAACAGGTCTAATTAGTTGCAGTACACAGGATAGATGGATTTTCTATTCACTTGGAATTTTCACAGCAGCAATGAACTGGGTATTCCTGAGTGAGAGACTTAGTGAAATATTTGAGTACATTGAGTAGCCATGAGTACACGGAGTAGCCATGAGCACATTGAGTAGCCATGAGATTGGGGGGAAAGATAGACACCCTGAAAGGTGTTTTTCTGCAACTCTGAAGCTATGAAATTGAACAGCAGACAATCCCTTTAAAAGACCACTCAGTAATAAGCTGTAAAAAGTGGGGTAGTTCAGTGAGATGCTGCTTTATAAACAGTAGGAGAGAGATTTTGGCTAGCAGACAAACTCCTTCCAGCATCTTGATGAAGCAAGCATCGTTTTCCTGCTGGGTTGCTGCCCATTAGCATCAATCAAGACCACCATGCTTTGGGTCTTCCAGAAGAGTATTTTACACTAATGACATTAACAAATAAAAATTCAGATAGCACCTTTTAGCCTTACTCTGTTTGGTTTAACATCACAAAACACAACAGTAAGCACAATAACAAGGTATCTGAAGTAAAGTTAGGACACAGAAATACAGTGACACCTCCACAGCCTTGTGTCAGGTTGATCATCTGAGCTTAGTGGGAGCTTCAACCCGTGGCAGTTGGGCTGCTGTTTAATAATGCAAACCACAGCTTCATGACTCCCTACATGGAAGAAGAGAACATAGCCAGCAAAGGCTGTTTATTTTCCTTTTCTCTATTTGCTGTCATCCAACTGTATTGGGTTTTTTCCAAAGATCTGCTACTGCCACACAAAGCTGTAAGGAAATGATTCGCTGGAGGTTGTTGGGAATGGTGTCCTCTCATTCTCAGTGTAGAGCCACCTGGTTTGGTGGGGTTCCTCCTTGACCACCTGCTCACTTTGAATATTTTCTGATGACAGTCTAGCAGGATAAATGCTAACCATCAAAGCTTTAGTTTAATGCTATAATATGAAGGTAATTGAGCCCCAGCAGCCATGGGGAGTGACAGAGAAAAACAGGTAAGCACAGCAGGATGGACTTGGGTACCATCTGGCTTCAGGAGCTCTTCATTGCCTGCATTTTCTCATTTTCTCCAAATTACTTCTGCTAAGGAGGAGCTACCCCCTGGAAATGAGCTCACTTTTGTTAGGTACTAGAATACCTATTAACATACTTATTTTTACGTGTTCACATTTGTCTAGGAGCTCACAGTTTGAATGGATGTGGGAGAAAACTCATGGAAAAGTTCATTTCTCTCTCACATAAAATCTAATACATTTATAATTTTAGCCATTTTTTTAGACCTGTGGACCAAATTTCTTCATCACTGTACCTCAACGCATTAGTTCATTGGAACAGAATTTGGTTCAGAAAAGGAGTTAGCAAATAAAAAATAGGTTGATTTTTTTTTTTTTTTGTAAGTTATTTCATTCTGGACATTGAGAAGTGAGAAACCTTCATAATGTCAAATTTAGAAGCACATAGGCCCTGTTTGCCTTCATTTTACACATGGTTGAGCCAGCTATATTTTGATTATCCAGGGATCATTCAGATAATCCTTTAAAAGTCTGGCCAGTTTCATCAGTCTTTGTAAGCCTACTGCACCCACCTAGTTCTTTTGGAAAACACCAGTATCAGATCCTTAGGATGTTTTTGTCTCTCAGGAGCTAAAAACTCTCACAAACAGAAGGGTTTATCTACTGGTGGCAAAGATGTGGTTTCGTGTTAGTGCAATATTTGAAACAGTGTATTGGCTAATCCCATTCTTCCTAGATGCTGTTATCTGCAGCACCCCTGAAATATAAACCTGATGATGGCCTTCTGTGCAACTGTGAATTTCTTACCTTACCCCTGCACTCTCAAGTGCCTGTGACTTTATGGTGTCTTAGAGGAAAAAATGGCTCATAAGGATCTTGGGTATCCAAATCTTTGTGTCACTTGTGTGTCAAAGCTGTTGGAACTGGAAGGATTCTCGCATGCCATATGTATCCATGTTGGATATACCTCCACCATCTATGGCACAATAATAAGAACAAGATGCGGGCCTAGAAACTGACAAAAATGCAAACTTCAAAGCTGCCAAATTAAGTAAATTTGTCAGGGAAGCAGTGAAAGCATCTGCAGGCTGCATCTCATGAATTTCATAAGGAAGAGAATTCCACCAAATTCGGGCCAGGCATATTCCAGATGGCACAGATGGTTTAGCAAGTGACAGATTGGAAACAGAACCCAAATTATGAGCAAGTACATAAACAGAAATCAAAATTTCTCCAATAGGTAGGAATCAAAGCCTGAAGGGTCTTCAGAGACAATAATAATATGTTAATTTTAAGCCTTAAGAAGTAGCCAAGTTGAATGCCTGAATAAGGATGGAAGATGACAAGTTGTTAGAAGAGCACACAGCTTTTCAGTAGCTGCCAAGTTTGGAGCAGATTCTTAACAAAACTGAGAGGCAGAAAATGGCCCCCCAAATGTATCTATAGTCCAACCTGTAAACTACAGAAAAGCAAGTCAAGATGTCATTAACTGGCTCATTGCAAAACCAGTCTGAATACTGGATGGAAAAAATTACATTGTTATGTCTTTTTTAATCAAAATCCAACTTAGACTGGCTTTTATGACAGCCAATTTATAGATGGGTGAAAATGTGCAAATTATAAAAACAGTACGTACCTGTGAACATGTGAAGAAAATGTGTGAAAACAATAGGAGCAATGAAAGACGAATCAGAAGAAAGAATATTTCAATATCAATAAGGGAGGGAAGGAAATCACAGCAAAGTTAATTTTCAAAACGGCATGTGGGGAAAAGTGAGACGAATCTTAGCTCTGACTTAAACAAAGGCTTTATTATTATTTTATTCTCCAGTAATACAGTCCACCTTAAAATTCAAGCAAAATATTGTAATTATTTGAATAATAATTACATTGTAGGGGCAGTATAAGAACTTATGAGTGTGAAAATACCAGTTATAGGTTTGTGTGTACATATCTTCACACACAGACATGTAAAATGCATGGATAAAATCTTACAGCAAGTGTCTCTTACTCCCTTTAAGCCAATGGTAAGAAGGCTTCCAAACAGCCATCCCTTTTTTTGGCAATGCTGTCCTTTATTGCTGATTAATCCCTAGGTATTAAACGTGAGCTGTGGGCCTTATTAATGTGTGAGAGTTGCTTCTATGCCCCAGAGAAGGATTTCTACAGAATCAGAGTGATTGGGAAGATGCTGTGGAGATGGCATGCTCTCTTTTACGACCTCCTAGGATTTTCCTGACATTAGGAACAGCAAGTATTTTCCTGGTTAAAGGTCAAAATAATAAAAGTAGTGGTGATTTGGTGTTTCAGGCATGGTTAGGTCTTCTGTGTGGTCCTTTTGCAGAAAGGCTGTGGACATTCTTTTCCTGCTCTTTTTTAAGGAGCTGAATGTGTTCCACCTCCTATAGCCACATGAAGAAGGCTGGAGAGTCTCAGTAGCTCTGCTCTGTCCCACCATGCACACGCACACTTCCCTTCAATTTTCAGGGTGGCAGAGGGTCATTCAGTCTGGTAGGTTTTGTTTATGCTTTTATCTGGCCAAGTGGACTAGATTCACATCCCCAGGATCCAGGTTAAGCTCTGGATTTATTCTAATGTGCATCAAGGAATTGACTTAAGCAGTGCTTTGTCCGTAGTACTTTGGTGTAAAACTGTGTCATGGCCCTTCTATCACCCACTGTCAGAAAACAAAAAAAAAAAAAAACAAAACAACAAAAAAAACACCACAAGAAAAAAACAAGAGAGAGAGAGTACGTGCAGCCTATGAACAACCCATAAAATGCCTGAGAAAACTAGGTGGAAAAAAAACCTGTATTTATGTTGAGTGGTTTTTCCTGGTGGCCAGGGAGGTCACCTCTTTTTTTCATCTTTTAATCTGCTCTATCTGCAATATCATCTTTTTACTGCCTTCCTGGTTTCTTTATTTTCCTGTCAGTCTCTGCCCTACTCCTTGCCCCACTGTCTTTCTGAATTTCTTTGATATTCAGATTTACTCAAATACGCTCTCAGATCAAGCAGCGGAAAAAAGGCAGTAATTTAAGTCACATTATAAATCCCAGATAGGCACTAGAGGTTTCTCTCCATATCTGCATCCCTCCCCTCCAAACATCACCAGAATGTTTTCAGGGTCTGATACCGCCTGCTTCCTTTATCTTTCCTGAACAAGGGAGAAGAATCCCCTGTGGGTGGAGAACATGGAGACCCTAAAGCCTCTTGTCTCCTGTGATGTGCAGCACGTGCCGATGGCGCGGGAAGGAAGGGAGGGAGGGAGCTTAATGAATCAGCAGCCTTCATCTGAAGAGGGGCTTGCACAACTCCCTAATTGGATTTCTCTGAAGAACTGCAGGTCCTAAACCGTCGCCTGGAAGGGGAAAGTGGTAACAAATATGGACAGACAAGGTATGGTGTAGCTTAAAGGAAAGGGAAGCTGCTGGGTTGGAGACAGTGTCAGCACCAGCCTCGTGTGGCTGCTGTGATATGATGGGGGCCACATCAGTGACAGCATCTCAGGCACAGCAGGAGACCCTATTAAAAATAGGAGAAAACTGCCAGTCTTCCTACAACAGCACAACATCCTATGTGACGATTTATCTGACCCCAGAGGGATGCCAGCATCCCTGGGGGACAACTGCATTCCCACTTTGCTCCCCAGTTCTCACCCTCACTGAAGTTGTGCCATCCATCTTTAGGCTCACCCCGCTGACTCCACTGTCTCTGTGGGGTGTCTGAGGTGGATGCTGGGGGCACTGGCAGGTGGTCCTCTGGGAGCTCCTGGTCACGAGGTAGGAGCCTGCATTAGGGCTACGCCAGGGAGCAAACAACTGACAACTAATTAAAAATGGCTTTAGGCTGTGATCACTACACCTTTGGAAAGAGGATTAAAGGAAAAATGCATTTGTGTGTTCTCAGTTAGAAAAAAAGTGTTTAAAGTCTCCATGTCTGTCCCCCATATGTGGAGGTGGAGATGTTCCTTCAGTGGAGGCCTGTGACAATATGTGATGGGCTCTCACTAAGCAAGAAGACACAGATACCAAGAAAATTTCCTGATGACCGGGAAGTCCCCTGGAGTTCCTTGGATCTCCATATTTTGCACCTGCTGGAGTTGCTGTTGACATCAAATAAAGCAAAGAGACAAATTTGGTTTCTGTGTGTATAAGAGGGTGTATTCACTGGTGACAGCTTTGTGAGAAACCTAACTGAGTCTTCAAACTACTAGATTATCTGATCTGTCTTTTTCTTACTCTCTTTATTCTGACAGCTAATTTTTCTAAGTAATTTTGTTCTTTCCCTTTCACAGTTCCACTTCAGATGCTTGATCCAGCCTAGTACTTTCTCTCTGACCTCACAGTCTGTTGCCATGGAAATTCAGCTTGGTAACTTCAGTGATGGATTAGGCAGAAGACAAAAGATAGACTGGATAGAAAACAATTACTAAAAATCCATAAAATAAAACTCCTTAACGTCAACATGGCATTAAGAAGCAGGCATTCGTTATTTGGTGCCAGATGTGCGAGGGGATATTTCCACCAAAATGTTGCCCATGCTGAGTAGGGAAATGGCTCTTGTTTATCTACTATAATTTACATGCATATTCATTGATTTCCCAGAAGAAACATACATATGATAATCATTTCCTCAAAGTCATCAGTGTATTTCCTCCCTCCTCAGTGCGGGTGTTCTTTCATCCCAGGGGTCTCTCTGGTGGGCCTTGGTGGCCACCGACCATGAAATTGTAGCTCACTGCCTGGTGAACACCCTATTACTGCCCAAATATGGAGCTAAGGTGGCACTAGTTTAGTTCATTACTTTGGGACCCTTCATCAACAAATTGTATTCTCCCATCCCTCTCCTTGGTTAACATTTAACATGAAACTTCATTCTGTGGTTTCACAGGCTTAATGGTTTTGAAAAAATAATCTTTGTCTTAAAAAATTGTCTTTTCCCAACCAGCAAATAGTTCTTCATCTGGCAACAAAATGAACTTTCATTTGCTAGAAGGGCAAGACCAGTTGTGGCTGTGCTGCTCCCAAGTCTGAGGAAGCTGCTGAAAGCAAAGTCCTGATTCTGGATTTGCTACACGATGCCTGGGATTGAGCTCTTGATCAGCTCATATAACGTCCTCATACCAGGAAATAGTATACCTGGCAGCCTAGTACTGGAGGAGAGGGTTCAGTCTGTGCCTTTGCCCACTACAGGTGGGTCACATCTCCATAGCTTGCAGACAGGTGCCAGAATTTCATCAGCATTTCATCAGCCCCTGTTGGGACCCAGGACTTCTAGGGTTCCAGTGGTCTATATGGCTGCAAATCCTTGATTAACTGAAGCACACAAGGCTCCCTGAAATACTTGCTTTTCAGTGGAAGGTCATGTGGAAATCCCCAATAAGAAGCTCTCTATTAGCAAGGCAAGGCCAAATATCCATTTAATATTTTGTTTTATTGCACCTAATCTTTGCTGTAGAAAGTTGTGAAGGGCATGCTTGCCCCCATGGGTTTACATGATGGTTTCAGTGGGTTTCCAGGAGGGTGAGTGAGCAGCATTGCTGCCCCATGCAGTGCTGCATGTGTTGCTGAGGGTGCATGGATAAGGCCAGATGTGCAGCACTTTGCTGATCAGCTCCTGAGAATCCCACAGCTTCCAGGACACTTGACATTTTGGTACAATCTGATGCCTTGCAGCATGTGCCCAGAGCACTGTATTGATGTCACTGTGCTGGATGTGGGCCAAACATCCAAAGGGCAGTGAGTTGGTTAACATAATAATCACGTTGCATCCTAGTCTCTCCATATGAGAGAGCTTTCCATTCCTGTTCATGACTCTGACACATTTTTCTCTAAGGGCAAATGTGACTTTAGCAAAGTGGCAGAAGGGAAAGAGACCAGTCAGCATTCATCTGGGAAAAGAGGTATCTGTGATGTAAAACAGTAATATTTGGGATTATAAACATCAGGAACAACTCCCACTACTGCTGGGTACAGCCTGTTTGATTTAATAAATCTTTGAGAACTGGGAGCTCCCCAATAAGCAACAGGAGTGCTGGATAAATAATAACTCAGTGAGGGTCAAGAAGCCTGAGGGTGGCAGGGACTTCTGTGTCCAATCCAGCAAAAAGAAGGGGGAGCTGACATATCAGAAGAGGTGATGCCTCTTCTCTGAGGGAGGAGAGAAGCAACAGCTGGAGATTGTGCAGCTGGCTGCAGGCAATGTTTAACAGCTGGTTTAACATCCAGCCCTACCAAAGGGCAGAGCTGTCCTCACATCGTGGGAGTTATTTGGGTTCCCAGCATGATTTCTAATCCATGCCAAGGATTAGAGCAGTGTAGGGTCTCTGCCATTCTCTAGGGACAGAGTAGGGCACAGGAGCTTGTACAAAATGAGAGCCAAGCTAAAGGTTTTGGCTAAAGCCACTTTAGACTGGTGGAAATCCTTCCTCTGATGTCAGTGGCCCCAGGATCAGGCCTTGAATCTTTGCATCTTGCCTTGAAAAAACATGAATCTTTCTTAATGTGGGTTTATTTCATCCTAATAATTTGCCAGTATTCCCAGCCCTGAACTGTACTCGAGTCTTCTGCTGCACCTGCTTCTTCTGGGTTTGTGCAGGCTGAATTGGTGGAATTCTGTGAGCTCCCTGGGACAAGGCTTTTCTGTTGCTATGTGCTGGTAGGGGCTTAGGCTCATGGAAACTTGCTTCTGGCTGCTTTTTCCAATTTCTTGGGCACCACTTGGCCTCATAAACAAGCAGAACATGGGCAGGAAGAACATAGGGAAGGAAGAGGACCATGATGCACCCATCCAATTTCTTCTTTATGGCAAGGATGACATGAACCAGCAATCCTGTGCTATTGGATTTAGTATTTTAATGGAGAATGTAGAAACATTGTTCATGCAATGTATTGCTCATGCCATACATTTTCCACCATCAGTCTGAAACAGAATATGGGTTGATGTGATCAGCATTTGACCAGCAAAGCTCTAATATCACCAGATGAACCAGAAGAACTTTCAGCTCAGTGGCAGAATCTATTCCTAATGTATCCATACAATACTTCAAAATATTTGCAATGGATTTATTTCTAGTTGGGTCTAAATCCTCCAGCAAACTCCAAATTTATTACCTCTGTTGTGTGCAAAATACCTTTTTTATGCCTTATATCAGCTTCCTTTTGAACCAGATGGTGCTTAGAGTTTATGGCATACTACATTATAGTCAGTTACCATCATACATATTGTGTTCTTCCATGGCTCTAAATGTTAAAGGACACCTTTTTGCCCTATTTAAAAGGAGGGAGAGAGCTGAAAACACATGTATTAGCAAAATTGCTGTCATTTATTTCATCACATCAAGGCTGAAATAACCAATCCATTATAAGGGAGGTAATACATCATACATTATCTGCTGCTTGCTATGGCATGCCACTGGCTCAGCACCTATAGACTTATGGATTTGGTATGTGGAAAACTGTAATGAATGGGCAGTTGTAATGAGCAAAATGAATGCTAATATTTACTGCTCTACACAATTGCTATATATCAACAGCTTCCCCCTCCCTTCCTATTTGCCCTCCTCTGTACATGCAGGCAAATGTTCTAGCTATTTAATTTCCATCCCAGCTATCACTCAGTAGCAAGCTTGTCAGCAGGGGCTCCAACCCTTTAGAGGACAGAAATGGAGCAGAGGCCTCAGGGAAGTTGTTTTGCCATGCCACTGTGACCTCCTCTTTGGTCGTGCCTGTGTGTGAAAAGGAGCTCCAGAAGGATGCTACTTGAAAACTTCTCTCTCCACAAAATAGTTTAAATCAAAATGTTTTGGGTCAACTGGAGGATGTCTGGCTATGCAAAGCAACAGTGAAATTTGGCATCAAATGTTTTGAACTACAGTAACAACGTAGTACCTTAGAGTGGTGTGTGTATATATTATACTTCTTATTTTTGTATCTAGAAAGGCATAAAAATGTATATGTTATAGATAGATAGATAGATAGATAGATAGATAGATAGATAGATAGATAGATAGAGACAAATAGATCTGTTATTATATTCTTACAAAGCCACCTGGTTGCAACACTCCATAATAAGACCCTTTATTTAAGCCCCTGCTCTATTGATGGCAGGGCCAGAGTGAGGTATAAGCAGGCTGGATCAGCTATGTCCTGCCCCACTTTGAGTGGGAAGAGGACAGGACACCATGGGGGCACAACAGGCTCTGTCCTTGCATTCCCAGGAGCTGCAGACAGCCCTTCTGCAGCTTCATAAGAAGGTTCCTTTGGCAACTCCTGGAAAGGCAGGGATGGGCAGGGCAGCATGACAAATGTCAAGGCTTGGGTGACTTTCCATGTGTGCCCTGATGCTCTTTGCATGCAGCCTTGAGGTTCCTTTTGAAGTAAACCTGAAACATCCACATGTCCAAGCCTGGCTCTTCACAGTCGCCTGTCCATCAATGCAACAGGGCATGCTTGAGGCTTGGTGCTTGTAGTTTCTGGACTCATTAACTACATGTTCAGGAAGTAGATCCATAAAATTCATTAACCCTGAATGATGCCTCAGTGCTCCCTATGGTGCAGATGTCAGCCCTGTACTCTTACTTTTGCAGTATGGACAGCAAAAGCACACTCCAGGATTAGTTCTGGCCAGAACACAGCTACTCCACATGCACATCCCAGGCAGCGGAGCCTGTGTTAAATCACCTGCCCTTTGGAAAGGCAGGGAGAAGCACTGGCTCACCTGACCACCAATGTAACTTGTTTCACATACAGTACAACAAAATCACTGATACTATTGCAATGTGCCATTATTTTCAGGGTCTGAAATGTTTTTCTAATCAAATTTTTACTGTTTTCCTCAATGCTGAATTGCAGATGGTTTGTAACTGCTACTATCCTATTATTTTTGAATAAGAATGCCGTTTTCTCACTGAAACAGGCTGAGTGGCAAACCTCCTATTAATTTGTCTCCCCACCCTTCAGCATTCCCATGTCACCTATTTTAGCTAAATGGGAGTTGTGTGATGCACCTTAGGGAGCAAATCTCCATAAACATGCAAACATGGTAACCCCCAACAGCTGCACTATTACACTTGTTTGCTCAAAACAGCCAGAAGATAATGGGTCCAGGTTTGTCCTCAGCACTCTTTCTGTAACCCCTGTGATTTCAGTGCATTGCAGGTTCCTCATGAATGAGCAGATCTTTGTGTCTTGCTTTGCCCTGTTCATTGTCAGAGCACCAGGGTGGAATTGAACTGATGGGAAGTCTGGTGGCACAGGTGGACTGCGCAGGCTTTTTGTCTTAAAAGCATGAAGCAAAAATGGCAGAGCAGGTACCTGCATCCTCGAGAAATAGCTGTCTTTTGCCCACAGCACTTGCCCTTCATCATCATAAAAAATGTATTTCAGCATCTCAATGACCCTTCCTTCTGGTGATCAAGATATGGGCATTTGTGTTTCAGTATTTCTGTATTTGCCAGGAGAGCTTGAGAAGAAGCAAAACAAGTCATTCATGGCTCACTAGAGCAGTGAGTGGTTGCAGCTTTTGGCAGCGTGACAACTGAGTAATAACATGTTTTCACATGGTGGCCCCGCGTGATGTCCTCAGCATCTTCATGCCATACTAGAGATTCCCTGTCCCAGGGAATGACATGTGGAACAGGGCAGTTGCTGGGTGTTTCATAACCACTGCCTTTGGCTAAGGATGTGCATGCAGTTAGGCTGGTCAGAAGGTTTTCAAGTGCAAATAATTTTTAGCTAAAAAGAGACTAGAGGGAAAACAACTTTTTTTTTTTTTCCTGTTATCTCACATGAAACAAAACAAGTTGGTTTGTAAGCACCCAACTCAAATTCCTCCTTGAACCTTCCAATATGAGCATTTGGAGCTGTGGGGTTTGCTTCCAGTGGCTCGGACTTTTATAAATCTCATTTGATCCTATCAAAGCTGCAGAAAGCAAACACAGGTACAAGTGTTCCTTGGAGAATGACCAGAGGATTACAATGTCCCTGCAATGCCTAACATGGAGCAGGCTTTTCATCCAACCAACGTGTTTTATGCTAAAACCCCTGGGCAGGCTTTGTGAGCGTGGTTCTGGCTGTGGTCTGGGCTTCAAGGCTCAGTTTGAAAGAGGGGGTTGCCAAAGCAGGTGGTGAGCAAGTATCTGAGGGAAGTCTTACACACGTTCCTGGTAGTCATTGTGGCAGGGTTCCTATCTGTGAGACATAAGGAACAGATTAAAGTTCCCTAAACAGCCTACAATTATGTAATGATAAGAGCAAAATTGTCTCTTCTAGGAAAGAAGAGAGTGTGTAGGCTCTTCCAAAGCTAATGTATGATGGAGGTGTGGGAATTGTTAATTACTTCTGTGGAAACAAAACCACTGTTACTGCTTCCTAATGGTTTCTTTTTCCAGGCTCTTCCCCAGTTTTCACTTGTTCCTAATTTTCTCAAGAAAGTTCCTTGAAGGGTAGCAATGTACCCTTCAACCTTTCAGGGTTGGCTCAGTCTAAAGGGGAATATTTTGAGAACTCTCAGCAAAAGCAGCCTTGCTGTTTTTACGATACATGGGCATGAAGAGAAACCAGCTATTCTTATTTGTTCCAGTTGCAGCTTCTCTGACTTCATAACTCAAGAAGAGCTGATGCTAGGAAATTTGAACCCAGCTTGTTTTATAGACCTCAGTGATGAAGGAGAAAACAGTTGATGTTTGAAAAAATAAATTCAATATTACTAGAGTTGGGAGCAATTAGAATTGAAGGCCAAATTTTGCTTTGAAGTACTGCAGCACAACCCTTCTGAAATGCCAGTCTGAGGGCAGAGCTTGTCCTGGCACAGTTTGTACATATTGATGAAGAATTTAATTTTTCCTAGAATGATAAACAGTGGTTGAAGGGAGGAATGTCAGATTTATTCTGCATGAAAAGCTCAGTTCCAGCTCTGATGCCAAACTCTGGGCCAAAGTATAAGTAATGTTCATTCAGTGAGGAGGAAATATCTCAGCCACATCAATGGGAGGTTTGTATAATGATCAGAAAGAGGATTTTGATATATACAAGCAATTAGCTTTTTCAGATAACATTATGTATTCTCAACATAGCTCTTACATCCAGTATTGCTTAGCAAGAAAACATGCCATCTTCAACTCTTTCTTTATTCTGTTCCCTTTTCTCCTTCCTCTGTCTTTCTCCCTGCTCCCTGTCTTGGGGTATCTCCTTTGTTTTTCCTTTTCTTCCTTAGAGCAATTCTCTAAGGCTGCTATCTTCAGAGGTTTATCTAATATCTTCCAGGGAGTAGTAAAGAGTTTATGCTGGAATTCAAGTGTCGTTTTGGGGCTTTGACTCGACATATTGGTGGCAGTAGAGAGAGACAAACTCCATTTTTACAAACCCAGAACACAGAGTATGGATAACATCTCATCAAAATATTGAAGTATTGTTCACATAAATCCATTGAATAAGTTTGAATCAGCCTTTGACTTGGGTTTTTCATTGGGTGAATTTTGTTGTTTCTGTCAAGCTGAGCACTTGTGTGAAATTCCACATAAAATTCCACCAGATCTGCCCCCTTCATCTTCAAATAAGCTTCTTGACCTAAGAAAAACAACTATAGCCTGCAAATCGTTCAAAGGAACAGACATATTAAAACCCCTTAAACCCATAACATATTTACAGAAAGTGGATTTTTCCTGCCTTTATTGAATTGTCACCTGCTGTATCAGACAAACTGCAAATGAACAGCTGTTATGAAATCAAGTCTTACTACTCCTAAACCAATAGGTGTCTAAAGACACCTCCACAAATGACCCAGCCATCCTCTGACATCTTATGACAAAAATCTCTGCTTAGTGTGACAGAGATGTCCCTCAGCAAAGCCCTCCAGGTCTAGCTGAGGTCAGTTTGTCAGCTAGGGCTCTGTTCCACCCAGTTCAAAAGGATTCTATCTTTTCTAGTTTGGAGGCAGGGAACTCCATTCTTAAACCTCAGCTGAGTGTCAGTTGTCATGACATATATTTGGGGTTAAGCAAATGTTAGGCAAATGTTGTGTTTTCACTTTGCATTAGGATGCATCCTTTTAAATTGATTTTATATTCACAGGCTGCATGCCATGTGTACATGGTTGAAGATTTTGAAGATGTAGAGATAATGCCTCTAAATGAGTAATTTTTCTCAGGGATTGTAATAGAGACTGACAAGGAGACACAAATGCCTGGATTTTTATCTCCTCTCCTATTGGAGATGATGCTGTGTGGACACTTCAGACCCACCTCAGAATGCTCCATCTGATTCACAGTACTGCCTTCCTTGGGCAGCCTGTGTCAGTAGCTTTTTCTAACTTCCAACAAATAAAAGACCTTCATATGTGTACTAGAAAAGGAGGTAAGACCTAAACCGTCATAACTGAGAGAGACAATACAAAGCAACACACTCCATTTTCAGAAGGCTTCAAACTGGTTTTTATTATAGCATGCATGGTTTTTATACATTCTTACAAAACTCAGAAGTTTACACATTAGTCATTGTTCACTAAAGGCAAAAAAGTGCTTTTTGGAATAGGCAGCTGAAGGTTTCTCTTATTTATCCTTCTTTCTTTCTTGGTTTCTATGTTAACGATCTTGCTAGAAAATTCTTTCAGGAGTAAACATGCATCCTCTTATCAAACTTCTCTCTGGCTCAAAAAAGTCACTCTAAAACCTCTTCCACACTAAACTACAATGGATTGCATTTTCTCCCAATTTGTTTATTGATAAAAACATGAACAAAATATAGACTTATAATATAAATGTGTGTGTTAATTATAACTAGCACTGGCATGACCAGACTTATTCCTTCACAACTGTTGCTATAATGTGCCTGTACCTGTGGGTGCACAGGAGGGGCAGAGAAAACTCTTCAGTATAATCA
Organism: Chloebia gouldiae; assembly: GCA_003676055.1. Lineage (NCBI taxonomy): Eukaryota > Metazoa > Chordata > Aves > Passeriformes > Passeridae > Chloebia > Chloebia gouldiae. Next base: position 41,760,046 of record QUSF01000003.1, read on the forward strand.
TACACACATCATGAAAAGACATGTAAATACATCCCACAAGCTACCTGCTAGGAATGGATTTCCGTAGCTGCCACCAGCAACTTCTTGTGTCTGCAGGGTGAGTTTGATCATATTCATGCCTGTGAATGAATGAATGAATGGGTGAGTCTTTTTTTTTTTAACAGAGATTACAATTGGTTACTTTGTCCTATGATCTAAAAATATTATTCCCTTTCTGCCGTCCGCTTGTGTCCTCCCTTTCATTTCTTCCCCCTTGCAATCAGCTCATTTGTTCGAGGCTAGTGGCAGCACTGTTTCAGGAGGGAGGTGTAGGGAGAAGCATGCACTGGCATGATCCTGTTGAAGAACTGTGCCAGCAAGATAAGACTGGAGCTCTGGAGGAGTCAGTCTGCACTGCTGGCTCTCAGGGTGTGGTAATGACAGAGTGCTCTTGGCCTTGCAGCTGTCCAGCTACAGAGCCAGCCCCTGGATGGCTCTAGGTTGGCAGTGCTCTTTGGGTTTCAGTAGGGCCAGATGACCCTCACGAGCTCAGGGTCAGGTCTGTTGCTCTACAGAGCCTGTAAGAGAGTTGATATGTGTGTTGCCTGGGCCAGACACTGAAAATGAAGGGTTAGGTGGGACCTGATCATCCCAGAGGTTCTGCTGCTGGGAAAGCCAAATGAACCACTTCCATCCATCCATTCATCCATCCAGGAGGCTGGAGAACTGTGTTCTGCTGGCTCTTTAGCTCCACCTCTTGTGAATAATTAATACCCTCTAGAGTTAAATAGCCTTCATGGAATCACACAGGAAAAGTTTCAGCCTGCTATAGAGAAAGATCTGAATCTTCATTAAAACTTAAAGGACTCTAAAGAATAATTTCTGCTGCAACCTGCTGGTTTCATCGCTGCAAAGTTTCCCCATGACTTTGTCCCATATGGGCTGCATGGCAGCAAGCAGGAAAGCCCTGCTGCAATGTGCAGCTGGCACCAGAGCTTGTGATGCCCTCCCTTTCTCACCAGAAAGTTGTTTGGGAGCCACAAAGGGAGTAAGATTTAAAATGTTTCCCTTTCAAGCAGCAGTGAAGCACAGCAGCTCTCTGCAAAGTGACTCAGCCTGCCCTTGGGCACATCGCTTTTGCTGCCATTCCAGAAAAGATGCGGCAGAGCTCTCCAGCTGCATCCTCTCCCCAGACTCCCCATCCCTGTCCTGCACTCACATCAAGGTCCAACAGCAACATAGAGCCGTTCAGATAAATCAGTGCTAAGCAGACAGTCCTCTTATATCAGAAGGGTTTTGTTGAGGGAGGCTGTGCTCCTCCTGTATCTCCAGAGATGCTGTATAGGTGACTGAGCAGTAAAGAATCAGCTAAAATCTCCTGCTCAGATAAAAGCTTGGTGTAAGATATTTTGCTTTTCATTAACACCATATAAAAAATTAAATCTGTCTTTTGTTTTCAGGGATCATTTTTAAACTAGCTTGTAACAATTGTCATCATAGTCCACTTTTAATCATGCTCTGCCAAGAGCAGCTGCTCCAGAGGTGTTTGTTTCCAGCTGCTCCCAGATCCCAGTGAGTGAGGAGAGTCAGCTCAGAATTGGGCCTTGCAGTGCTCCTTCTTTTCCTCTCTCCTGGAAATATCACCTCTGGACTGATTCCAAACCTGAAATGTTTTAGCCCTGTTAAATAATTATTGTGACAGTTATATGTCTCTTGAAACCACAGGCTTATAAGGGAACCATAATTTTGGTCTATGCCTTAGGTACATTCTTCCCTTTTACCCTCCTTTGAGTCCTTCCTAAACTATTCCACAAACATTTTTAACACATGCCAAAGATTTTGCATAGGAAAGAGGGAATGCTTGGAAACAGCACTGGATAAGTTAGGTAATATGATGTAATTTCAGGGAATAAGTCTGGATATTTTTTTCCTCTTGCATGGTATGTGCCACGTAGCTTGGAAGATCAGTTAGTGCCTTGGACACGTGCATGGTAGCTTGATGATTTTTCAAGGGACATGCTGAAAAATGGAGTTAGCCAAGCCTGAAGCCAGTGCAAAGAGTTATACAGCCTTTGAGCTTCAATTAGTAACTAAACCCAAAGATTAATCTGACTGTAGAAATTAAAAATATGTCAGAAAAAAAAGCCTGTAAAGTGCCCAAGGTGCTGCTGATAAATATAGAACATTTGCGTCTTAAAAAATGTATTTTTTCATAATTACCAGTATATGGATTTGTACTGTTCAAAGCCCAGACAGTGAATGTTCTGTGATGGATGCACAATAACACAGGACTAATTGGAAGCATTAATTTAGAGGCAGAAGTTGACATGGAGCTCTGAGTAAGAGATGTTTTCTATTACCATAGCAAGTACAAAGTGTTTGCCTGTAATTTGCAAGTTCAAATCACACCACCTTCACAAACAAATCATTGCAAATTGTTGCTGTGTCATTTTTTCCTCTTTCTGTTTTATTACACATCTGATAAATATCTTGGACCCAAGGTCATCTTCGGGAAATAGTTGTAATGCAATAGAAACATTGCTGTAGGTGCTGCTGTGTCTCTGGCAATGTAATTGACAGTGAGTGAGCATGCAGGAGAAGCTCCCAGCAGGGACGCTTTTGAATAAATGTACAATAAAGAAGCACAGAGGAATGGGAGAGTAATGTATCTCCATAAAGAGCTGTATCCTATACATCCCCCCCAAAGCCTCTCCTTTAGGCCTGTAAAAGCAGAGATACGTGTCAATTTTGCTGCTCCCCCTGCTTTATCTGCCTGCTCCCACCGCAGTCCCAGTTCAGTAAAGTGTGATCATGCGTGACACTTCTGGCACCTGGCTGATGCCACCGACATCAGATGGAAGCAGCTCTGGCTCCTGTGCTTTTCTGAGGCAGCGCTCAAACCAAGAAGTCAGATTCTGATTGCATGAAGATACAACCTTAGGCAGGTTTCCGGTTATCTTAAGGATTCAGCCACTGACCTTGGTTCATGCCAGATCATTTATTTTTAGCCACTATATACAAGTTACTGTTTGTAAGTAATCTTGGGCTGAGGAGCTGTTTTACACATCTTATTTAAATCTCCTATTTGACTGAAACACTGATTTCCAACAAACAAGGTAAAGGGGAAAATTAAACACCCAAGCACCAATCCAAGGTTGTGCTAAGCTATCACGATAGCTTCAGATGGTCCACCCAGCACCCAGTTTTGAAGAGAACAAAAAGACGATCCTTTCCACTCCTTTGACTACTACTTGCAATTCTTAATTGTCCTTCATCTTCATATTATTTCTTACTCCTAATTCGGTCACTGGTCTTCAAAGCCCAGCTGTATTTTACTTCTTCAGGTCCATTTACTGTTTCCTCTGTTCTCCTCTGAGAGTCATTTATATGTTGAATAATCTTCCTAATTGCACAGGAGTTGTCCTGGATTTACACTGCTGCAGTAGAAGCCACCATCAGTCCCAGGGGACATACCCTGACACTGCTCTCTATGATCCTGGAATTGGGTACCTCAAGCAAGCCTTCTGTTATTTATTTCCATCCAGTCCTTTGAACCCATACTGAACAGGGCTGAACCGCTGCACGTAAAATTATGTCCTTTGTATAATGCTTCTTGACATTCCTTCCTCTTGATGTCCTGACCTTGGCTAAGGCTATTGCCAATACATTCTCTTAGCCACCATAGTTAATGCTAATGCAAGGACTAATGCTCTCCTGCAGCTTTAACACTGATGTGCCACACTTAGTGCTTAGTCGCCAAACAGAATTGCATCCTGATACTGCACTTTACTGTGGGAGTGATTTTGCTGTTCGGGTACAATCACAGCTGAGAATGCTTAAAAAGAGAGAGAGAGGGAAAATGTAGTAAGGCAAAACTGTGACAAGACACTTTTGTCAGTATTATCATTGCATTTCATGGGAATGCAACATCTGAGTGCCACACAGCTCTTCCAGCATCTGTCTGGTGAGGACTCAGAGTGATGTTTAATTGTAGTTCATTCAAAGTGCTTGAACAGAAAGTTCTTTGTTTGTCAACAGCTCCACTGTGCCCTAGTTTCAAGATTATGTTTTGCATATTAATAAATTAGGTCCAGACCAAGGAAAGCCTAGAAAAGCAAAGTGTAGGCAGTAAAAACATGTTATTATCTATTTCAGAGATGAATTTGTCTTTCCAAACACACCTCTGGGTATGTTTGCACTTGCACTGTTTCTAAGGAAACAACTCACAGCTGTGTTGGAAGTTTGTTGCCAATGCACCAAATCTCAAGCAAATCTCTAGCCCTCTCTGAGGCCCAAGCAGTCACACATATTAAGGGAAGTGCAGTGAAGCCAGGTGCTACCACTGAGTTAGGCACTGACAATCGAATGTCCCTGTTCCATGGCTGGCATTTTTGCATTCCCACCAGAAAAAAAAAATCAATAGCCTTCAAGAGCAAAGCAGCTGGGTCACGGGGCAGAGGCACATCTCCCTGCTAAGCATTAGGACAAGCACCTAGGACTCGTCTCCTGCAGTGCTATCTCAGCGTGGGCACTCATGTACTGTAAAGCAGAGGTGTCTGAGCACTTGGTGCTCTCGGTAGCCACCCAAGGTTGCTGCACAGCTTTGCACAGCCACCGTGCTCTTGGAGGGGAGATGGTGAGGGGAGAGATAGGAGAGCAGCTGCCCTCTATTTTGCCTTCTGATGCCAGCTCGCATCAGCAATAGCTGAAAAATAAGCACTGTGCTTTGGGAACTATGTTATAGCCTGACTGAAATTAAATGAGTGTAGTTTCTGGAAGGGGAAGGAGAGAGATAAGATGTCCACGTCATATCACCAACAACATAACTGGCATTAACGAAACAGAAGTCAAGGATGAATGAGCATTGGGGCTGAGCTAACTTTCACATCAAGAGAAGATCCCCAAGGGCTGTGTGCTGACAGAGCAACATGGAAAAGCTGGTACACTTAATCTCTTCACAAGGGCTGTTCTGTGAATAATCAGAAGTTGTTAGGGTTGTCAGTCCAATTTACTTCCAAAATAAAATTAAGTGTGGAGGTGATGACATTTCAGAAATGGCTAAAGTAAATACTTTCCTGAATATAAATAGAGGCAGGTTTAACCAGAAAGGAGAGACAAATAAAATATCTTACCTGTAAAGTACTATGTGAATAATAATGCAGTAGGGGCCTGCACATTATTATTGCTGAATTCCAAACAGTTATTCTATGTTGACAGTGTCAAGTGCCAGCCATCTGTAAGGCAGGATGACTTTAGTCCACTATGAACACTTAAATCGTTGAAGGTAAATGATGCTTAAGACATGCAATATATTCCTGTGAAAAGACAAGACCAACACATGTTCAAAACTGCATTCCAAAGCAGCACACACATAGTTGGTGGTGGATCTTTTATTTCTTTTTAATGCAAATGTAAAAAGAGGTCATCCACACAGAAAAGTGAAACATTTTACTTTGTTGTGTAACTGCATTCATGCTGAATTGCAAATATGAATTACAGAAGTGAATTAACTGCAGGGTTGATAGAGCAGATTTTTATAAAGTGACATCCTCTTCCTAACTTCACATGTATTTCCATGTACATTATTCATCCCCTGACGAATCAAATACTTGGTGTCATTGTGTCATCTCACCCTTCTGTTCCTCATGTATGATGTTGCATATCTCCACCTCTTGAATTGAATCCAGAAGCAATAACACTGAGTGAAATACAAGCAGTGGAATCCTGCTCTCATTAGCAGAAATTATATCCAGTTCCTGCTGTGACCTTACTTATAAGTACCTATGATTTACTACACTAACTTGAACCATCATTCCTTCCAGACCAATACCCAGCTCCAAAGCATGGCAAAAGATCCATATCTCAATACCTGTGCAATCTTGCAGTTCACCTAATGGAGCAAAAACCCCATTCTTCATCTCTGCAGCCAGCAGCTGATATTTTCAAGAAGGGAATTTGATCTTCCCCTTTTATCTTTGTGTGCCCTAATGTAACATGCATCTCTGACACTCTGGAGTTCCAGGCATGCACATCTGGATTTTTGCTGTGCAGGGGCTTTGCTGCACAAAGCAGAGCTCCTTGGAGATTGGCTCACAGATCAGCCATGTGGCTCAGTGTGGATGGACCATGATGAACATCAGATTATTCTGAAATCAGCCTTAGCTGAAACCAGGTTTAATTCAAGACTGCCAAGAGGCAAAACAAATTTTTGTCCCAGAAGCCAAAGGAAAGCTGTCTCTAGTCTGTAGGAAGGATGAATAGAAATGAAAAGTAAGAGCTCACCTTTTTCCCTAGCAACTTTACATCCACTCCAGAGGCCTTGCTAGTTTGTATAATCCAGCAGATAATAAAATCAGATCATAAAAACAGCACATTACAGCCTTTCTGGATGATTTATCTGCAATCTTGCATCCTTGTGCTATTCTCACAGGAGAAAATCTGGACATGGAAACTTTCACTCTCTATTATATCCCAAGTCCATCTTGGGAATAATTTCCATTTACATCTGACCCTTTGTATCTCCAAACCAGTCCCCAGTTCCCCATACCAGAAATGCTGACTCCCTTGATCATGACCTGGCTTGCTTTTCACTTGCCCAGATAATAACCTGGGACTATGAATAATTGGTACAATTCCTGCCCTGTCCCCTGCCCATTTACTCACTCTGAGATAGTATCCCTTTTCCTTTAACTGGGAATGATCAAAAATCAGAATAAAGCTTTTCTGCAGGTAAATGCAGTAATTACTTTCTAATTGTGTCTTACCTGCTCATATAGCAAATAAGTGCAAGCTCCTCATTACCAGCTCTCATTGGAGATCAAGCACAAGGATAACCAGGCACTTGGAAGTAATAATGTGTTTGAAGGGGAGCATAAGTAATAAATCATCTAAATTACTTTCAGTGAACAGATGAAATGACAGAAATACCTTCAGGGTTTATAGAAGTTAGTCAGCCTATGCATTACTAAGGATTCCTCCTGGCTGCAATATCAGTGTTTCTGTACCTGCGGCTGGAGAATTTAAGATTTTGCAAGTAGTGGAGAAGAAGGTCTGCACTGTTGAAGCAGAGGGGTGTTCTGATCTGCCTCACCAGTTGTCATACAGTGCATTACAATATTTGAAATCAGGATGAGGAGTTAGTGGGAAAGATAAACATAGGGTGGATAGAGGATAGATAGGGTCTGTTCCTTTAAATGTTTCCTTAGAAAAGACAAGTTGAAATGACTGTGCTGTAATGAAAGAGTATCCTGAGTCCAGAATAAGCATCCTTGATTGATAGGTAAGTCAGTGTAAATTACTTAGAGCTGGAGGGTTAGTCCTGAAGAAATTAGGTTTGGAAAAGACATATCATATGGTAGTAGAATCAAATGCCTTGGACTTGGTTGCCTCCAACAGCAAGTGGAAGGATTTTGAAAGGAGTGTAGCAGGCACAAGAGCTGGTTGGTTTTGGAAAAAGGTTTATGCATGAAGGAGTGGCTTCTACTTCCTCATGCTGCCCACCACTTTCCAGTTCAGCAGGCACCAGACATCTTGCCTTGCAGGGGCCAGGAGCAGCTGATCCACATTGTGCTGTTTCTTTGAGAGGCAGCTGCTCCAGTTTCAGCTGAATTAGTGTTTGCCCACTTACCCTCTAATATGTGAAAGAGAAATGCTTCCTAATGCATCACCATGGAAGAGCTGCCAGGCCTTGTTCTAGTCCACTCTTTATGCCAATGTCGTGTTGCCCTATAGAGCTTGTTGTTCACTTGGTGTTCTGTAAAAATGGGTTCTGAATGTCCAAAGCAGTGGGATTTCATCTCCTGGAAAGTATCACAATACAGGGACTGCATGTCACCTTTTCAAACGTCACTCCTATTTATCCCTTTGTGATTTGCTATATGATGGTGCAATCTAAATAGGTAGAGGGATATGAGGTGGGATTCCTCTCACCTAGTTTTCATCACCTGAAGGATGGACATCAAGTTAAAACTCATCATCCTTAATGTGACCTCTTTTTTCTAATGTAGGAGAGGTGCCTCTCTGAGGTACTAGTCAGCCTCTGGATGGAGTGAATTGCCTGCCAAGAGCCACAACTACCTTCAACCAAGCACATAACTTTTACATATGTCAAGTTACTCACTGTTTGGGGAGTGTTCAGAAATCTTTTTAGGGTGGCTTTGAATCCTCCTTTCCCCTTTCTTTGCTTGGGAAATGGACACCCTGGCTTGAGTTAGTACCAGTGACACCAACTACATCCCCACTTTGCCAAGGTCCTATTTTAAGCTTTTCATCAGAGTCCACAGCTATTTGTGTCATTGTCAAAACTCTTCAAAAGGTCCGGTGACATTGATGGTAGGTCTCTTAGAAGCCAAAGGTTCTGCAGTAACATAAATAGGATCAGCAGCACTAAGTGCAGGTGAAAGAAAAGCCAGCTGCACATCCTTTCTGTCTCCCTTGGCAACAGCATCCTGCCAACAAAAACTGCTGCCAAGTCAAGGCTGGAGAGGAAGGGATGTGCATTTGCAAAGCTGGGGCTGGACAAGCTTTGTGTGAGGGGGGAGCTGTCAGACCAAGGAATGCTCATGTGCTTTTAAAAATATTTTTGGTTTGTTCCATGTGTTTTTGGACAAGGGAATGCACAGCGCCTCTGTCTTTATGAAGAGTTTTCATCTGAAATTCCAGATGACAGTCTTTGCAGTTTTGGACCATATGTTTCCATCCATGACAGCACGCAGGGAAGAAATCAGTGGTGAATTACTACTCACAGATGTGGCAAATCCCCCAGTAAAGGTTAAAATACGTGGCATGGTTCTCTTGTTACGCCAGCTGCAGCTTCGTGCTAAATCATTGTTTCAGCAGCAAGCTCTTAATCAGCCCTGAGTTCTAGAAACTGCTAAACAAGCTGATATTTTTAAGGACCTTTTCTTTTTTATAATGCACTAAATATCCTTATTTAGAAAAACCTTCAGACTGGAAACAGTAAGGGAAATAAGTGAACTGCAAATGGCAGGAAGAAAAGGAGCATCATCACAAAGCGCAGAAATGCAAAGCAGACCTAAGATTATTATTCATACTGTTTTTCCACATCCTTCATGAAATTATCAAACCTGTGAAGACAAAGTTTGTGTAACTGTGGGTGAAATATGCTTGTGATGCATCTGCCTACTCTCCTGACAGGGACTTTTGTCCTCAAAAATCAGCATTGGCATCTCTGTTAATGCTACCAGATCTCAAACCTATTGTCACCACATCACTTTTACAGGTTTGGCCACAGCATCAAAAAAGAAGTCTGGTGGAAACATACTTATTTCCAAGGCCTGGAAAAAATTAGGGTGTTCTCAGCTGGTATGGTAAGAAAGAAGAAAGAACTGCCTTTTCTCTCTAGAAAAGTATTAGGAATTTATTTTGTGAGGAGCCCATGTAACAAACTGCTTGGGCTGTTGCAGCACCCTTGGGTGCAGCAGAAACTCTGAGTCAAAAACACTCAAGAAGCCCCCAACTTGTTGTTCTCTTTACATTTTCCTGTGCCTTTTGAGCGATTGGTATTTTGCTGCCCAGGACACATTTTTTGTGTTCTCCAGTCAGCGTGTTCTTCCAGACAGCCAGCTGTGCCAGAGAGACAAACTAAAAAAATTTAAAAAATTAAAAATAATAAATTGAAGAAGAGAGGCAGGATTATGACTTCAGTAATCACAGGATCTGTGAACTTCTTTATGGTTACAAGTTAAAATTGCCCATTCACCACTGAGGAGTGAAGAAATAAAATACAGAGTGAGCATTTTGATGCCAGGGAAGGAGAAGGAGAGAGGGTGATCACTATTTCATTCCCTGTATTTTCCTCTGACAGGAATATTAATATCATTAGAGATAATTGAGTAAGTGGAAAGTCTGGTGGAGGTTCAGAAGCAGGAGGTAGATCTGTAAAATCTATCCACACACAAAAAGCTAAGCAGTGCTCTGGAGGGAGGGCACTCTGCCTTGAAATAGGGACTGAACAGCCTCACAAGGGCATGCAGCTGGGGTGCTTGTTGCTGTTTTGTTCCCGGAAAACGAGAACTGCCAGCAATCCTCTGGCATCTGAATAGACTCATGTCAGACAAACTGTATCTGGACTTGATGGGAAACCAAGCTGGAATACCAAGCAGCCCTTCGATCTGCTGGCAGAGAGGGGGACTGGCTCAGTAAGTAATCTAGCCTTGCAGTTGCAAAGGTGCTCCATAAAGGAGTGAGCCCTCTCGCTGCACAGCCCTGCAAGACACGCCTGCCTGGGCTGTCTCTGTCCTCATTCCTTCAAACCAGTTCCAACAATAACAGCAACTCCTGCATGCAACTGCCTCATTAGAGAGATGTATTTTTCCTTTTTCCACTGAGAGATGAAGCTTCCAAACCCTTGTGATGTGAGCAGGTGAGGATGTCTGCCGACAAGTCCAAATGATATTTTCAGGTAAGTGAACGAGCAACTAGAGTCAGGTTTTCATTTTATTACCCTCCTCTCAGTAATTACTGTTGCCCTGATTGTCAGTAAGCCTTTTCACAAGCTTGAACAGCTCCAATGTCTGTATGTATTTAGCTGAGTAGGGGATCTAAATAATTTCTAAAGCACCTATCCCTATAGTATCTGTGAGTCTCTAGTGCAGTGTGAGAACGAATAGGGAACTGCTTGCTCTGTGACTACTCGACAGTGTTCTTTTTTGTATCACCTATTGTTTAACTCTCTGGAGAGCCAGAAAATAATTTTGATTCACAGGCTCACTCTCTCAAAGCCTGTGGTGTAAGTGCATTTTAAAGCAGTAATAGTGGTCTGCAATGTTTTTGTATCTTTAAAGGACCGTGACTTCTTGCCACATGAAAACCCTAAGTGCTGTTACTGTTGTTGCACAGGGAGTGTCAGCAAGAGCTGCTTAATTTGTGTTTGTACATGTGATTTCCAGAGCTTCTGCTGGTGCTGTTTAATGTTACTGTAAATAGAGCTGTTACTCTGTGTGTCTCATTCCCTGCATTTTACCAAATGCTTGTGTGCTGAATTTCAGGTTGATCACTTGTCTAATACCAGGGAAAACAGACAATAACTTGTAAGTTAATATCTGGGACTTCTGGCTTTACAGATAGACTTTCAGAGAAGAGAAATTTCTATGCAGAGTAGCCTACTTTTTTTTCCCCTCAGTTCTGCAACCAATAACGGAGATTAAATTTGCTTAACTCTTTGTTTGTACAAAGGCTGCTTTATTGTGAGTGAAAATTGTATTGCTTAGACAGACCACAAAGAAATTACTGTAATGGAAGTAATAATATACACTTTGTACACAGTTTCCACCTATTAAAGATTCATTTTTCTCCCTGCAATGTTTTAGGTTTGTTGAGAGACACATGAGAAGTTATTAGTGTTGAGAAAAAGAAAGCTTTTGTTGCAAAGAAGCTTTTGTTGTTGTTGTTTGAAGAGGTTTTGCACAATCTTCTCTCGCTATTACTAAGTCAAGACAGGAGCATGGAGAGGCTTCAGCATCCCTCACTGTGGCCATGTGCACCCAAGCCCTGGGTCTGTAGATAATGGGTCCTTTGTAGGACAGCTCCCGTTGCTTTCCTTGCCCACAGCAGTCTGAAATAATGAGTCCAGCAGTAGGTCTCTGCACAAAAAGCTCTTCCTGACTTCCTAGAGCAAAAATGTTTGCCAAGTACTGCTCAGGCTCGCTCTGTTTGTCTTGCTGCAAGGTTCGAGGTAGCAGAGGCCAGGAGGGGTCAAACACCAGACTGAGCTCGTTGTGCATTTTCATTTTCTGTAGAAAACATAAATGTGCAGCTCAACAGTTTCCACTGTATCTCTGGCAATTGGAACTTGATCCAAAGCTCACTAAAGTCATTGGGAACCTTTCCATGGGCTTTAGAACAGGAGTTACATAAGTTTGTGTTGTTTAAAGGGGGTGCCCCAGGGAGGCTGAACGCATGACTCGACAGCCACATGCCGGCTCTGCCATGTCATGCAAAAAGGCTGTTCTTGAAGTGCCCATGAAGTGTCCCATGCAGCACCAGGCAGTATTAACTCCTGAGTGCAAAAACCTTCTAATGCTGTCCTGTGCCAGGACACTGGCTCCTTATGGAGCCTCCCAAAGTCCAGAGGTAAAACAAAGAACATAAGCTGCTGAGGCCTGAATTGCTTATTTTTTTCTGTTAAGGAGAGACACAGTTATGTCACTTGTGTGCAAATAAAAGGGTCACAAGGAAGTTTCCAAGTGGTAGAACCCTGAGGATTTCATTGTCTAGGAAAGCAATGTACTCCTAACCTCAGACTTTTCTGAGACTCATTGAAGACATAAACCACAGTCTTTTAAAACATTGCTGTAAAGAAACTACTTCATTTCCTTCACATACACAACTGTACACACCATTTCCAGACTCCTCATCTGAGTGTACAGTGGGAAGAAGCACTGCAGGGAGATCCTGTTGAGATTTGAACCATTGCACCCTGTTGTCAGGAAGAACTTTTTATGGCTAAATGCACATCCACACCCTCTGTGTACATTCTGCTGTCACTCTGCTGTGTTTCATCCTTGAGTTAATTCATTTTGTACCTAATATGCCCTTCCTGGTGCACTGTGCACTATGCAAGACCACAGTTCACACCACAGAGATGTCATGTCAATCAGCCTTCTTATTAGGATGGATTTAATGTAGCCATAAAATTAGGTTCTAAAAGCATGAATTTGGCACACAGCATTTAAAACACAAACCAGCTTGATCTGTTCTGACCCTGAGCTCCTGTACCTTAGAAATGGTCTCTTATGAAAAAACTCAATGGTGTGAGCTGACCTTTGAAAATATCATTATTTGCTATAATGTTCTTGCATCAGTCTGTATTACTGTTGTGCCAGCAGATCATAAGGACTGCCAGTCCTTACTCCAAAGGGCTCATGCTCTAAGTAAAATCAGCTCTAAGAGCCTTAGGCAGCCAAAAATGAAGGCAAAGACTGCAGGACTGCACTTTGAACTAAACAAGAATATTTGCTATCTTACCTGGAATATCGAAGTTTGGCAAGGAGGACTTGATAGCAACCAGAAGGCTTCCTTTCAGTGGTAGTAGAATTGAAGATAAACTGAGGCACCAGAGAACAACTGGCAGTGTACCCACCATGGTCCTTCACTTAATACAGGTGCATTTGTGAAGCACAGACGGGGGGGGGGGAAGGAAAGAACATCATGGGTGATGGATAAGTCCATTTCTGGGACAAATGCCTCCTGTGCCTGATTACAGAAATTTAGAATGTAATTTTCCCAGGCTTAAGTCAAAGTTGCCGATAAGGGCAGTCCAGTATCAGGGAATTCAGTAAGAGCCCCACTTTGTAAGACTTTGCCTGTCCTCAATGATAGAAAAGTAAGTGGGAGCTCTGGGCAATCAAGTCACTGCAAATCCAGACAGAGTATGCTTGGGTGATGATGCAGAGCATCTAAAAATACCACTTCCAGCTTTACTTTTGCTTTCCAGCAAATTAATTCTACTTAAAAGGGCCAACAAAACCCACTGTGACATCCTTATCATCAGCTGTTCCTCTCTAAATATACAGCACTGGCTATTTTTACAATTATCTGCTAAGCCGAATATTTTTCCAGTAGTTAGTGGCAAAGATTAGCTCTGGTGGTTACTGAAGGAATTACTGTGAGCTATCCAACCAGCAGAAAATATGTCCTAAAAAAACTGTAGCTTATAGTGGCTCTGCAGAGGCTTTTGAAGCAGCAGTAGCAGGTGAGCAAAACCTGACTGACACAACCTGGGATAGCCAAATGTCACGGGAGTTATTGTTTATTGTCAGATAAATTACTTCTGATGTAGTATTTCCTATAAATATTTATTCATACTTTACTATCCACCTAAAGGTACAAGATAAATGCATTTGGTTTCCCATGCCTGATGTGTGGTGGCTTGCCATCACAACAGACTGCTCTAGAGAGACTATAAATGGTTATAGGGACAAGCCTCAGATTTATCAGTATTTCAAGAAGTGGAGATGGATATTAGGTGGGTTTTCAGCAAAAGATCAGGGCTCCTAGCCCCAGGGTATGATATGCAGAAATGCTGACAACTTCTTTATTCTTTCAGGAATATCCTGGAGCAAAACATTAATCCAATAGTGATGGGGTTTTTGTGTGTGTAAGGTGTGAGAGAAGGTACTTACACACAGAAATCTAAAAATGTTAATAGGCAGTACAATCATTATAATCTAGTATCTCATAATATCTGCCAACACACTTTATCTTGTGTGCTCAGAACAGCAGGCCCAAAGTTTCCTGGACCATTATCTCCACACACCAAATCCAAAATAAATCGTCATCCTTTCCTCTTTGAATTTGTTCTGTGGTCGCAACTTGTCTTGGCAAGAAATATTAGCCATATGGACGCTAGAATATCTGCTTTGACCTTGACCTCAGAATAAGTGCTGCCAAATATGTGAGGACAACTCCTGCCTTTTATTTCCAAGAGTGATGCTCCATGGGTACAGCCCAATCTGCTCTCCTGGTTGCATCTCAGTGTAGAGAATTCATGAGTTTTAATTTGAATAGGTGTTCTGCTAAGAGCATATTGTCTATGGCTGGCTAGGAACTGGGACACAGTATCCCAGATGATGGTTTATTTGGCAGAGATTTATTCCAGAAATGTAAAAAAAAAAAAGAGAGCTAATTTTAGCATCAGGCAGTGAAAAGTGCATTACTTGTAATTGGCTCTCACCATGTTATTTAGTCAATGTTTTCATCTTCTGGATACTCTTCCAAGTAACAGGAGGCTTCTGGGGGCAAGATGAGCTGAATTTTTTTGGTTGCAGAGCTCCACGCTTCTCTGGTTCAGAAATGATGGGTAGAACATTTAACTGGGTATGAGGAACAGATACTGCTCCTTTGGTGAGTTTTTGCTACATGTATTGCAATGATCATGAATGGGTGTGAACAATACTCAGGATTCAGAATAAACTCATTTCATCACATTTGCATTTGCCCAACATGAAATAGCCTCAGGGCCAGCAGACACCTAATCAGAGATCTTACTTCATTTTCCCAAGTCCCTGTCTTTCTTTGGCCCTTAAGAGACATTCCCAAGAGTGAAGAACTAAATGGCATAACAACAGTCATGGAGAAAGATGGTAGGAAGGTAGGAAGGGTAGAGCAGGGGGCAGGAAGGCACTCCACAGTCCTGGCTGGAAGTTGATCATCACCCAGTTTGGAGTCCTGCAGTTTTGACGAACTCATCTCCCTGATTTGTTAAGACCATGACAACATTTTTCACCTCGACACTGCTGGTTGAAATTCACACTAGCACCGTGCTAATGGTGCCAGCTGATGATGCTCAGTGGACTGTGCAAAATGGATTTATTCCATGTGCTTCCTGGTAGGCAGAGATCCACATTACACTCGACAGCTTCAACATATGGAAATGGTGACATGTGATTGATGTGGTCCCTGCAGGTCACGCTAACTCACGGCATATTAGCCCTGCATCCTGGGGAGGCTTATGCTACTCCAGCTGCCCACCTCCATTATCTGAACTAGGAATAAATGAAAGAATTGATGTTCCCAGTGGTGTGGATCTGGCACCTCGTGAAATTATGTGCAGCACTGAGGGAGTTGAGAGGCAAAATTCATACGATTCAACCCCACAGCACTTGTAAGCACAGAACAGGTTACAACCAAACTTTGGTTATGGATGCGAAGGGCAGTTGTGTTAGATCACAATGATCACAATGCTTTTTAAAATGGCTGGAATAGCTGTGTTTTCATGTTATTTTTTTGACATTTGGAGTGACTAGATTTTCCAAAGTTGCTAAGTAAAGCACAGCATGTATAACCCAAGTAGCCCTCTCATCAGACATCCTTTCTTGACCTAATTTTCAGAAAGGCCTAAGCAGCTGCTCTTTCAAAAACCAGATTGCTTAATGGCAGCCAAGACTGGAGGCAGCCAAATTTAGGATTTTGCGGCCAAAGGAGTGAGCAGACTATGGTTTCCCATAATGATATGGACATTCATTTGGACACCTCCTGGCCATGATGAAAATGAGGACGTCTGTTGTTTCTGCCCCTGAAATGCAGGATGCTTTTAGCTTCTCCAGGGAAATCGCTTGCCTATGGCATTTTAAACCTTGAGTCAATACTGCAAGGTCAATACTACTCTTTCTTTGCCACAGAAACTCCCTGTAATCTTGCTCATCACTCTCATGGCCATGGGGTCACCACAGCCCCTGCAGATTTGTCTTTCTCTTCCTACTTTTGCAGAGAAGCAGACAAAGTTGGATGTTAACTCTTCTGTCCTTCTGCAGAACATGGATGGTATTCCTTCCTGCCAGATACACAAGCCATGCTGTCCCCATCCACCACTTCCTCCCCAGTATCTAATCCTCTTTTTGTGTTTTTTCCTCAGGTGTTCTACTGATCTTGGCACTGACAGAAGAGCTGGTGTTTTCTGTTCAGGTACTGTCTCCCACTGTCTCCTCCTCTCAGGGCTTCCCGATGAACGCTACAACTTTCACAGCCATGGGAACAACACCTCACCGCAAAGACCACCACACGGCAGAGCCCCTTCCCACGTCTGCTCAAGCCATGTCCCACCCCATCAGCCTGGTGGAGAAAGCCCCTTCCTCCAGGCAAGAGCAAGAGAGTGGCCCTCGCATCGGTGAGAAGGAAACGTATCATTTGTACAACCAGAGTGCTTTGTACTCAGGACGGTCTCGCCCCAAGGGGAAAATATTCCAGGTTTTCAAAGGCAACTTCTCAGAGTCGACAGAGCCTTACCTAAAGACGACCCTGCACTCTCCCTTCCCTACCCTGAGGAGCCCTTTCACAGACCACCCATTTCAGTCCCAGACCACAGCATCCAGCGACCCAAATGGAATGGGGCTGGCAAGAACTACACACTCAGACCCTTCTCCCCACCGCAACACCTCGGGAAGCCTTAGGGAAGCAGAGCGAGGGGGTGGGACTGAGGTAGTAGTGCAGGAGGCAGATTTTGCCACCACAACTGCTGGACCATCAACTGATCCTGAAGCAGTGTCGGTGCCTTTTAAACCCACCCACTATGGCATGTGGGATATGCTGAGCAAAAACAACTCTTGGGTAACCTTGAATCTCAGTACAAATGTCCCTGTGTTTGCTGGCTCTGGATCTGCTACAGCAGCAGCTGGTCACTCAGTTCAGACCAGTTTTGACGTCAGCATCTCGTCCCCGGCAGCGGGAGACCCTGAGGGACTCACTCCGACGCAGCACGGCGCGGTGACCAATGCCACGTCGCCGGGCAGTGCCCTCTCCTCAGTGCCTGCCACCAGGTTGTCCAGCTCCACCTCCACAGCTGGCTCCACCGCCACCGGGAACTTCCTGAACAGACTGGTTCCTGCCGGGACCTGGAAACCAGGTGTGCAAGGAAACATCTCCCATGTCACCGAGGGGGACAAACCCCAGCACAGAGCAACCATCTGTCTCAGCAAGATGGACATCGCCTGGATCATTCTGGCTATCAGCGTCCCTATATCCTCATGTTGTAAGTTAATTGCCACTTTATTTTGCTTTCTCTTTCCTTAATATTCAGATTTTGGCCCATGATTCAAGGGCTAGCTGGAGACCTAACAAAGGCAGGTCAGCTTGGGATGGATGAGATGCACAGGCATCACATCCACTGACCAAAGTGTTTAACTTCTAAATGCAGGACTAAAATGTTACAGTCAAAGCATTCTTGCTCTATTGCTATTAAAAATCTTAGGGGGTAACTTTCCATTTGAGGGTGTAACACTATCCTGAACAACTCCATAATGTGAAGCAGCTTTACTCCAAAGTGTTTAAGACAGTGATCAAAAACTTCATCAAAGACAGTGACTTTTTCAAACAGTGATTTTTTTTTTTAATCTAGGAACTAGTATTTGCTGCCCTGAAATTGGATTTTAAAAGCCCACTGCTAACCCAAAGGATTAATAACATCTGTAATGACTAATAATTCAGGAAACAACAATTTTCCAGTGCAATAAAATATTTCATTGCAGGTAGTGCATGAATTATCCAATTTAAAAATCTGATGACCAAAGTGCTGGTTTCCTCCATTTTCATTCCAATTTACAGTTGCCAAGGGAAGAGAAACAAACCTTGGCCTTCAGACACCTCGAGTCAGCCACCTGCAGGACCAGGGCAGGCTGGGTTTCCAGAGCTGGCTCAGGGTCTTGTTGTTTGACTCAATTACAAAAAACACATGGGAAATTATAAGCAAGCTTGTGAATGCTTGCCAGGATGTCAGGTGCCTAGCTGGGTTTTATCAGCTTGATGGGACAACATATTCTCTGGGGTCTCACTGTCATGGGGTGTGATTATTCTGAGCAGTCTGGAGTGAAACAAAACCAAATATTTCCCAGCCTTTGCTGCCAGAGGAAACATAAAGGGGTAGCAGCCAACAATACTGAGTATTAATGCTGTTATTTATGGCTATGAGCTGCACTGATGATGCTGCTGAGGCAGGACGGGAATGAAAAGACTCTGACTCCAAAGGCTGCTGAGAATAAAACTCTGATTTTATTCAAAATCCATCGCTCTTTATACAGAGCTTCATGCAGACCAACTCCATTGGTGCTGAAGTGAAAACAACCACACCATTGGTGCAGAGTGCTTGACACACAGTGATAGAACTTAACTATAAACAATGTGAATAAGAGAGATAAAGAATTATTTACATTCTTTTCTAGATTCCCAGGCTTCTGTCTGGTTAGAAACTCTCCGTTTCTCTCTTTGACTGAATCTGAGACCCACGCACTGAGGATAAGGCTAGATGAGCTACATGAGCCAGTCTCACACACAGCTTACTCCAGCCAAAAAGGACAGTGCTGCTCTCTCCTGCTCTTTCTCATGTGCAGGAACCTGATTCTGCCTGTCTCCTTCTGCCTTGGCCTGACTTTTCACCTTCTTGAGACACTTTCAGATTGTTAAAGTGGTCAAAAATAATTCACTTTACTCTTTGGTACTTTCTGTCCACCCAGAGAGCTGAATCAGCTCTCCACAGAGTCAGTTGAGCATGAGACCCAGAAAGGATGAGGCTGCAGGAATGCAGACCTGGAGAGAGGACCATACTAATCCTTTCAGCAGCTGCAGATTATTGGATTGGGTCAGCATATTTGTTAGATTTACACCTCTGGGACTATCAATTCTGCTATTGCCAATGTGGTTAAAACCACAAGTGAGAACAAAGCTTAAGGCTCAAAAATGGGCAGTCAAAGAGAAACCGAAGCAGAATTTGCATGTGCATTTCTGTGCAAGATGGAGAGGAGAAAGTGGGACTTAGCAAGCATGTGGTCAGAAGCAGTAATATTTGATGATTTGATGAAATATGCTTTGTCTGTCCATCAATAGAACTACAGGATCAAATAAATTCTTCCAAGAATTACGTTTTGGGCCAATATCCAAAAAGACAGCTGAGCTGGATAGAAAGCATCTAAATACAAAATAAGAAGTGTAAAATCATACAACACAAGCAGGGGAGGTATAGCCAGTGGGCAAACTGGTCTGTGCATGCAGAGTGCCATAGATGAGGTGAATAATAATAACAGTAACAATAACAATAATAATAATAATATGAGAAGTCTGATAGCAGGAGTGCTAACCCACTGTTCATTAGAGGTGTTAGCACTTTTCTTCTTTCCATTTGTGCCATGTGTTCATGCGACTACTTATTCTGGTTCTTGTGTTCGTAAGCTATATACTTTTTTTTAAAATCAAATGCTATTTTGAAAGTTATCTGTATTATCTCTAATACAGTGTTTAAACGATTCAGCTATTTAAGTCCTGCTTTCAAGACCAGATTCCTGAGGATGTCCTTCATCGAGACTCTCCCTTTAAAATCCGAGGATGCTCGGATGTATTTCAGAGTCGAAATGAACGGCAGGCAGGCATTTCAATGGTATTTTTGGGGGTCGATCCGGCCTTAGTGCCTGGGAAGTTGATTTTTTGCCGGCGTTCCGCTGTCTGAAGCGCGCTGCGCAGCGGAGGGACGCTTCTCCGTGCTCGCGGTGCGCGGCGCCCGGGCCGTGCGGAGGGGACTGTCGCCACCTCCCGGCACACGCAGCGCAGCGGGACACGGGCGGCCCAGGGCGGCCTGAGCCGGGAGAAGGATGAAGAACAGGTATTTCATTTCATTTCATCTTCAAACAGGGAAGAGGTTTTCCAAGAGAGGCTCCCACAGTTGTTGTGGGCACGGATTGAGGAAAAAATATTGTCGCGCTCCTGCCTTGGGATGCTGGAAGGCTTTAGAGACACAATCCCGTGCTCTTAAATATCTGAGCTGCCTTAGGAGGGATCAAGCGATGGGGGGAAGTCACTGAGGACCCCTGGCACGGGAGGTTACAGCTGTGGGCTGGTGGATCTGCACTCAGGCTGGCACTTTCAGCACCACACACCCTGGAAAGACATGGAAAGAGGTGAGGAGAGGCAGCCCAGAGCCTGTGCATGAGGCTGCAGAGCTGCAGGAATCCAATTAACTCAGCTCCCTTGCCCTGCTAATGAGGGGTGCCCCTGAGCCGAGCCAGCTTGCTGACCTCTGGGCTATTTTCCCAGAGCCTTTGAAGAGCTGTGCAGTGTCCAGAGCATCTCTCCTCTGCCAGGAGCGCTTTGTCTTTCTATATAATTTCTCCTCTGTGTGAGAAGTTACAAGGAGGCTGGAAAAGGTTTCTTTGGAGGACTTCTGGGCACAGCTTGTGCTCCCCAAAAGTCCTTGGAAGGGAAAACACATCGCTATGCTGCAAAGATGTCTCTGTCCTTCTCTGATCCCTACATGCTGCTTGCTGTCACACTTTCTAGTGACAGGCACCTGTTACATGAAAACCTGTGGGCATTTGAGCTTCTATGTCAGGGGAAGTGACTTGCTAGAGAGCAACCACAGGAGCTTTGGGCTCCTCAGCCCCGCTAGAAGAAGTGCTTGGGATGCTGCACTCCTCCTCACAGAGTACAGACCCTGCTGGGGTTTCCTTGCTGGCCCATTCCTGCCGTGGGGATTTGCACTAAAGAGCAGGAAGGAGCAGAGTGTTTGTTCAGCATCACTGTACCCTGACTTCTGAGCCCCACTGAGGACTGGCAGGTCCCACCAGCCTTGCTGGTGGCACAGCTCAGGGGCTGTAACACAAGCCTGAAGATCTATGCCTTAAGAACTCCCCTGCTTAAATAAGAGCTGGGATTTAGCCTCCCACCCTTACAATACATACTTCTTAACAGATGCACAGATTTCTGAGTCCCACTGAAATCTCCAACACTGCTAGCCAGAAGAGTAATGCTTTGAGTAGGAATGCACAAGCTATGTCTGCTGCATGAACCTAGGGAAATCATTTCACCTTTTGGCAGCTAAGTTTTATTATATAAATAATGATATTAATGTTGCTAATGCTATGGGAGGGCTGCAAAAATTAAGGATTCTGTATAATTCCCTTCCCAGAAGAGCAAAATCATATATAACTGTGATGTCATTATTTTCTTATGTCACAGTTTGAGCTGGGTTTGCATGTCCTTCAGGCAGCCTTGAACATTTTTGTACACGTGTAGGTGCCTCTGTCTGCAATGCAGAACAAGAACAATACGAGCTTATTTTAAAACCCACCGTTCCAGTCCTTGGGCTCCTGGTCCTTGCATCACTGTAACTACAGAATGACACAATAAAATGTGGAAGAACAGGAACTTGCGAATCAGATGCACAGAAGTCGATTTATCCAGTCAGAGTTCTGCTGACACAGGAGAACATGAGAGGAAGACTGAGCCTCTCAACACAGGCATCAGCAGAACTCAGAGAATATGTAAAGAATTGCCTTGGGCCTAACCTCACTTAGCTCACATTTCATGCATTGGAACACTTTCCAAAATTATCTTACTCACCTTCTCCATCACAAAACCTATGCTTGCTTTCCAGTCTGAAGCGAGAGAGATCCCAAGCCCTGAGCCTAATCCCCACGTCTGAACTCAGGCTGCACTGGAGTGACTCCTGTCTCCAGATGTAAGCAGCTGTAGTCAATAACCAAAACCATCCTGATACTTTTATCACAGCTAAGTATGTGCTGCTACATATAGGAAACCAGAGGAATAAAAAGAAATACAGAAAAAAGCACTTCTGGTCATTAGGGAAGGGTTCTTTAGTTTATGTTGTGATCTGCAGGCGTAGGGAGAAGTAAATGAAGATCTTTCACCCTGAATATTGCATAACTTTTAAGTGCTTACAATTTCAGATCTGTTAACACTGTTTTGGAAAGTGGGGGAAGGGAGAATACTGCTGTGTGAGACTGGTAAAATGTTTTAGTGAGTTGAAGGGAAATACTCAGAAAACTGTAGGGAATTGGTATGATCTCATTACACTGCATTAATTAAGCTGGGTTGAATGTGGTATATAATCATAGTGGGTTATATATTTTTTAAAATAAACCACTAGAAGATTAGAAAAGAGACATGGAATTATTTAGGAGTGGAAAGACACAACATAATTCCACTTGTTCCATGATGTAGCACAAAAAGAGGCTGAAGCCTACATATATAGGAGAGATTTCTGACAGCATAGTGGAAGTTTTTAATAAAAAAGGAAAAAGAACATGGAGGAAATTATGGTTGAAGGTGAAGGTATTTACACAAGAGTAACGTAAGCATGTCCCCACAATAGAAATTAAATATTGAAACAAAATTTGTGGGAATGGGATGGAACTCTGGTCACTCTGGTCTCTCACATATCCTTAAATAAAACTGAGTATTTTCCTATGAGATGTGCTGTATCTTAAATACAGATTATTTTAAAGGTAACAGGTGAAAGTCTCCTGGTGTGCAGGTGTTAGGTGGGTGGCAGTAGGTGATGGACATGTTCCCACCAGCCTAGAAACTTGTAAATCTCTGAAAATCTTATTTCTCCCATTTGTGGGATGTTTTATGTCCTGTTTCATAGGTGGGGGGATAGATAATGCAGATATAACTTGCCTTGTGGCCAAAAAATGTCTAGTGTCAGAGCTGGAGCTCATCAGCAGCTCAGCCCCTTGACATGCGAAAACACATGGGTTAGAAATGCAACCAAATTTCTGAACCTCCAGAGACACCTGAAATTTCCTAACATGTGTCACAGTCTCTGTACAAGGCAGGCTGACACAGGGACAACACTGACATGTCCTTCTCATGGCACTCGCTGTTGACTTGAACATTGAGCAGCCAAAGGAAAGTTAGTTGAGCTTTTCTGACTCATAGAAAGCAACCAGAGGATTGCTTGGAAACCAGGGAAGAGTTAACCACATAATATACCAGGATAGATAAGCAGGGTGTTACAGCTACTAGTTCTCTCTTCAGCTCTGTTGTTGTCATTACTGTCATTTGTGCCTTCCAAACCATCTTGGCCCTCTGTGTATTTAATTCACCTAATATGGCCTCCCTGGCCATCAGAGTTGTCTGTCTGGAAGAGTTTTTCTGATATACATGTAATTCTAGTTATGGGAACAAAAGTATATCTAGGAATATAAAAGCTGTACCCTGGTCCCTAGTATTCTGGATGTGGGACGTCCTATGCTGGCTACTTTAATTTCACTAAAATATGCCCTAAATATGGCATGTTATGTGGTAGATATGGCACTTAGTGCCATTGTTTAGTGGTGGATCTGGCAGTTTTAAGTTAGTGGTTGGACTCTGCATTCCTAAAGGTCTTTTCCAACTTAAATGATTCTATGATTCAGTGAAAAGGGCAGTTAATATAAGATGAAGAGGAAAGAGCCCCATTCCAGCCCTGCTGTCCTCAGTCACCCTCTTAAATGAGATCTCCTCTGCTTTGAATTGGAGCCGCTTAGGTAGACATCCTTCTGCTGAAATACATATTTGTGGAAGCTCAGGAACACATTTTCCATGCTCTTCCATCCATTTTCTTGTGTGTGCACAATATCTGGAAGCCAAGAGTGTAATTAAGAGAGGGAGAATTATTGCTGTATGTACCTACATGTGGCAAGGCCATTTCCTGATGGAAGAAGTTAAACCCCAAATTTGATACTTCTCTGTCAACAGCCACAATATTTTACAAGCTGTAAAACCTCAGGCTTTCAAAAAAATATTTGCACAGAGTTGACTTTAGGGCTCTCGCATCCTCAGGCACCTTCAGAAATGCTCTGTGCCTTAGGAATGGATCTCTTGTTGCTGGAGTACTGAAAAGCTCCAGGACTGTTGGGTCTCACCAGCAGTGGTGAGGACTAAATGCAAGTCCGGCATCACTTTCTAATCTTCCCAAGCTTGCAGGCTGGGTTGGGACATGGAGAGGACAGCAGCCAAAATAGGGATAAAAGGTGCAGCCCTTCAGGAGGAGAGGCATTTCCCCAGGCAGGGAGAGCAGTTCTGGGGGGCCATGAAGGACAGCAGCAGACTATTGGGCTATGAGAAAATGAAGTTGTTAGTGACAGAACTGCCTGAACTAAAATACATTGATTTTTTTTTAATTTGTTTTTATAGAGCTCTAGTCTTGCGCTTTTGCGTTGCTATTTTTATGTGGTAAATGGGATAAGGAATTAGATCCATGGCACATGGATACTTGCAATGTTTGTCAAAACATACATAGCAGTAGTGATCTCTCTGCAGTCTTTTCTTTCCTCTGAGATATCATTCTAATACATAATGTTACCTGTAGCTGAGGAGCTGAGGAAATAATATATTTTCCTGCTTCATGAATATTTTCTCTTCTCTTCTACCATGAGGGATTTAGAAATTATAGAGGGAATTTACAGCAGAGCATTTCCTATTTCACAGGTACAAGTACATATGCAGCTACCTGTCTGTATAAATCAGGTAGATTACAAACACAGCTGGTCAATGAATCCATAGGTGTAAGGGGAGCAGACAGAGCTCACACATTACAGCTCTGAGCAAACCCTTGCACACGTCCCAGCTTGTGCCTGAGCAAGGCCCGGTGGGAGCAGTAATTCTGCTGCTGGGGCTTTGCCTGTCTCTTGTAAAGTTGCCAAGATTACCCATCTGAATGGCAACAGAGATGAATAAACTGAAAACAATTCCAGAAAATAACACTCAGACAGCTTTGTGTTCAGCTGCCTGCTGGGAGAGAGTTACCTGGGTATTTCTGGGGCCCGGGGATTCCTGTGGCCCTGGGACCAGACAGACTCCTTAACATCAGGAGTTTCACTTGCTAGTCACTTTGCCTTGCCTAACTGCTCTGCTTTAAGTTCAGATATTTCAGATTGTAAAAGCTTAAGTGTGCTCCACAGGTGAGAAAAAAAATCCACTCTCAGACATTACCCAATGCCCAGGCAAGTGTGGGGGAACAGGTTGCCCTTATCAGTAGATTCCACATCCCATGGCTGATGGAGACAGGCAGAAAAACCCCAGCTCTGGCGTTAACACTATCCTGGAAATGTAAGGTATGTGAGTCTGGTCCCACAGGGGATCTCCACACTACCTTACCCCTCTCTCATCCTACTCAGGAATCCATCTGTTCCTCTGGCTGTTTGCTGATGTATTGGAACATGGTCACAAACCAAAATCCAAGTTACAAATGGCAGACAGCAGAGGCAGGGATCGGTGGCACTTCAGGACAGAAGCTTTTGGTATTGAAGCCACACAACTGTGGCATTTATGAATTTTCTATTTGAAATAGGACAGGTATCTCTCATTGCTCACTTGCTAATGTGCTCATCCCTGCAGCCTCTGAACACACCAGATGCAGAAAAGATCCCCACAGAAGCATCTTAGTCCCTGTGGAATGCCCTCTCTCCTAGAGGGTCTGTAAATCCCTGCTTAGGTATTAAATTGCCATCAGTTACAACAACAAAGCTTTTCATTAATCAGGCAGCCACATCTTGAAGATTATACACTCACATCAAAAAGAAAGTAAAAACTGCATATTCTGCCAAGCCCAAAGCCTCATCTGCTTGGCCCAGATTCTGACATAATTGTGTAGGGTTTGTTAGCAGAGAGATGGGACTGACTGAGACTGAAGTAGACGAATGCAGGTCAGCAGCCCTCTCCATAATAAACAAAAAGTACAAATCCATGGTAGTGATGAGTCCTTTTTGAAAGGCAATAACCAGATTTTTGACATGTTTCTGTCGACAGCAGTTCTGCTGACAGTCTGCTGCATGAGAAGGAAGAAGAAGACATCTAACCCAGAGAACAATCTGAGCTATTGGAATAATGCTATTACCATGGACTACTTCAACAGGCATGCTGTAGAGCTACCAAGAGAGATCCAGTCACTGGAGACTTCAGAGGTACCTCACTTGCAGAACTGGTGTCTGGAAACTGTAACTGATGCCATGCTGGGAGGAGGGGAGAGGAAATCATATTAATAAAGCCTTGAAATCCCTACACATGTTCAGGGGAACAACTTTCAGGGAAGGACTCACTCCTACACATGTACTGGATGGGATAAACATCTCAGCAATGCTGGATTGCTGTCCTATTCCCAGCCACTGCAGATGTGTTCAGTATTGCTGCGTGGTGATGGGCGTTAACCACCTCTTGGTGAATTTGTTCCTGGGTTTCTCTTCCTTGTAAGCCTATAGCCAATGTCAAGCCATGCCATGATGGCTTAAGGAGAGCCCTTTGGGCTGGCTCATTACTGACAATCAGTCTGCTGTGCATGTGCCACACAGCATAAAAAAAGGAGGCTGCTGGAAGTTAATAAAACAAAGAAATTTTGTATGTTTATGTCTCATGAGCTGCTTGCAACTTCTCAAATATCAGTGCAGGGAATGAGTGTTCCCACTACAAAAGTAATCAGAACATCAGTATGTTGGGGAGTGTGGTGGTGTGGTGTACACTCATCAGCCCTTACTTAAGAGATCTGACTGGTTTGGTGGGATTATTCACACATGAGCAGGTGATTCTACTGATAGAAATCTATTCCCTGGCTTCAGAGACCGAGAATAATTCAGTTTAGTCCAAAGATAATTAAAACCTAGAAACAGTGGAGAGTCTGAATTTATGCTAAAATGATTTTCAGATCAGCTAGCTGACTGGCTCATGTGACTAAATTAAAAAAAAAAAAGTTTAGAAAGGAACCTCTAAAATGTGATTAGACAAACAGTCACAGTCACTTCATTAACTCCACTTTGCTGGCAATCATGTTGCTCAGACTAAGGCAGGACCTGGTCTAGCTTTCCCAGAATCAAATGTCAGGCCTATTCACATACAGGGTGGTCTTCAAAAGCTGTCTCATTTCAACCTGATCAGAATATGACTGAAATGGGGCATACTCAGGTGGACCCATATGTGTGCCTTTCTAACCATAAAAAGAAGTTGCAAATGCATCTTTGAGGAGTCAAGCCCTGCTGAGAGATAGGAAACACTTGCAGTGAGTCAATAAAGTGAAAAAAAAAAAAACCCAAACCAAGAAATGTGAAAGCTCCAAAGTGATTGGAAGTTTGGTGCAGTTGATTTCTGGGTCCCCAGGCTGAGAAAGAATCAGCAGACCCTCAGAGGAACTTTTCATTCACAGCTCCTCCTGCCTGACAAAGGGAAAAACCAGTTCACCAAACCTGGCTCTCCAGAGTCACAGCCCACGACATTCAGGCACCTTTGGTGGATCGGGAGGAATGCCCTGTGTGCTCGTGGAGGTTGAAGGGTGTGAAATGCTCAATCTGCTTCTTTCTTTTTCCCTTAGGACCACCTGTCTGAGCCGCGCTCCCCGGCCAATGGCGACTACCGCGACAGCGGGATGGTCCTGGTGAACCCCTTCTGTCAGGAAACGCTGTTTGTGGGACACGAGCAAGTCTCTGAAATATGACCCCCCCAGCTGCCCCCGTACTGCAGTTTCATCTCTACTGTCTCCAAATTATAAATAAATATATATATTATAAATATAACCTTTGTGTAACCCTGAACTACAAGAAATGTTTTCAGCTTTTCTTTTGTCCCTCAGAATTGTCAGCCCCTTTTTTATAAGTGTGGTAAAACTTTACAGAACAAACCGTGGCTTTATAAAATAAAGGTATTTCTAAGCAAAACATCTGTCAAGTGGACTGTATCCTTTCTGTGACTCCAGTACTGCCTGAGCACCAGCTGGGGTGAGCCCTTTACTGTCCCATTTCCAGTCTGAGCTCCAAAACTCTTTTACATGAGCAACAACAAGAATGGCCCTTTTTTCCTGTGTGTTTTAACCACACTACACATTGGACTCACAGCTGTCACACTTCAGCCCAATAAGCCTAGAATTGTTTCCTGAGGATCAAGCAGCCTCAAAAGAAGGCATGTAGAGTGCTCCCTTCAAAAGAACAGAAAATTCCTTTCAATTTATCAAAAATCTTGCAATCTGGTGACTAGGGACTACCACCAATAGAATGCTGTG
Organism: Chloebia gouldiae; assembly: GCA_003676055.1. NCBI lineage: Eukaryota > Metazoa > Chordata > Aves > Passeriformes > Passeridae > Chloebia > Chloebia gouldiae. The sequence goes on from QUSF01000003.1 coordinate 41,788,292, forward strand.
GCTTTGATTACATTTCCACTTCCCCACTGCTTTATTTATCTTGTGTGTTTAGACTGCTGGTGCCACTGAATCAAGTTTCCTCATACCCTCTTCTCCTCTCTGGGACTTTCTTTCCCCCCTAACGAAGGAAAACATGGCATTTTGGAGCAAAATGGCAATTCTTTCCTATCCTGTTAAGAGCAAGATTGCAGATTTTAATAGTGTTAGGGGAATAGTAAGGGTGAACAAAGCTTAAATGATGGATTAAAAATAGGTTGCTGCAAGGCGAGATTAAGACAGAACATGGAATGACTTGGCCCAAATCGATGCTTTCTCTTTGAGTAACCCAGAACTGTTACTGTGGCACCAATTCTCAGTTTTGCTTCTCAAAATGCTTTTTTGTATCATTCAGCAAGTGAAATGACTTCTGTTCTTTGAAGTCTTGTCCTCCTTCTCCTCACCTCTGGCCACCAGTTCTGCTAGACAATTTTCTGCCTTCACTCCTCACTTCATCAGGAACAGGCTGTGAGGGCAGTTTAGCCCCTGCTCCAGCTGGCTGCTCCTTGCCGCTGGCTGCTCAAGTTTAATGCTTGGCTGCATGAAAGGGAAGTTTGAGCAGGACAGGGTTAGTGTAGCATCATTAACCATATGCCTTGTTCAAGGTGAGGCACAGCTGCTACTAAAAAAGAGACTTACAGCAGTGGCACATCTGGTCCAGCTGTTCCCACTTGCCGCCAGGGTCCCAGTGACTGTCAAGCAACATGACAACTTTACTAAATGATGGTTGGAATCAGACCCAGACTTGGCTCAGGGGGCCACAGAGGCCTCGTTGCTCCTCCTTTCTCCTCATCCCACACATGCACTTCTGCTGTGCCAAGGCACAAACCTGAATCTGGACTACAGGTTCTGGAAACTGGAAGATTGTAATGTTACAGGGACTCTCCTGGATATTTGTTTTTCTGCTCAGCATCAGAGAGTAATGCAGGGCTTTCTCAGGAGGTGACGGGGCAGGCAGGATGACAGGACTGTGTATCAACATGGATGGGCACTTTGGGAATGTATCTTTTCACCATGGGATAAATGCTACACAATATGATACCTGTGATCCTCATAGTCAATTACTAAATAGCTTCCTAGAAACCACTGTTTGATAGGAGAGTAAAATTCCATGAGAGTGTTGCCAAGAGCAAAAGCAATCCCACAAGGATCTTTGTTTATATTTAAAGAGGGAGGTGGACAGAGAAAACAAGGTTACAGAAAACTAAATTCAGTTCTTTGAAAAAAGAGTCCATATTTGTTTCCTGTACATAGTATTACTTTTGCAAGGGAGATTTTCTAATTAGACATAGACCAACTACACTGAAAATACTGTGTAAGAAATACTGGAGGATGTTTCCCATTTAACCAGCACAGTTTGCTTGGCAATCTAAAGGCAGAATACCTAAACTAGCCAAAAGTATTTGCAAAGCTGAGAGATGCTGTGCTGTTCCCAGTCTTCACACAACCTGGAAATGGTGACCTGACTTTAAAAAGCCTTGCAATTCTCCAACTTAAAAAAAAAAAAAAACAAGTGAAATAAACTCTAGCTATCAACCCAGTGAGCCAGGATTAGGCACCAGTGGAAGACAGGGATTTCTGATTGTATCCTGTCTCGCCAAAGACTCACCACTGCCCCTGCACAAACCTACACTGCATTAGGGCAATGCCCAACATCAGCACATTACAATCGTGCCTACAAAGATGCACACATGGTGATCCTACACTGGAACAGCATCCTGGCTGTGAAGTATCTCTGTGTGTAGGTAGAAAAAGCCAGACCTAACATTGTATTGTGAAGGATTGCACTGTATCAGGAGCATATCCTACTTATTACTTATTATTACCTATAAACCCACCTGATCACTAGTAGATAAAGAATAGTGACAAAAAGAAGAGCAGGGGAAATCTCCCTCTTTCCTTGCAATACGTCTCTAGGATTGTTTTGCCCTTTTCTTTTAATACACAATTGCCTGACTTTGTCACCATGTTACACAGGCAAAGAAGGGAAACATGCCCTTGCTGAGCAGACAAAGTGCAATTGATTATGTAAAGTTAAACTGACTGAGAAGGGGTGGACATAAGGCTGCTTGTCCCTATAAAATCTGCTGAGATTGTGTCAATATCCCTTGGGTGGGTGGTGAAGCCAAATTGCAGAGAGACCCAGAAGCTGCAGCAGCCACAAGGGAACATTCAGTGCTCTACAGTGGTAAAAGGCTGGTTTGGCTCTGCTCAGCTGTGGCCCAGTTGACTCCACAGAGGTTTGGGTTTTGTTAAGTTAGGAAACGTCTTGCTGATGTAGACTATGTCTGGAGTAAACACCGGTGTGAGAAGCAGACGCATTTGTAGTGTATAACTGGATACCTGTGGCTATAAGGGAAGGAAATCATCCGGGTGTCAGCGTAGAAAACACTGCTGGTATTTTAACACGTGCATTGTGCTGAATCCCCGTCCCGCTGTCCCCGTAAACACCATTGTGCTTTTCATCTGCCACATTTGCAGCAGCAGCAGCAGGGAGATTTCGCCTGAAATGGGATTGCTGACCCAGCGGCCGCCCGCACAATGGGACGGGTGCTCCCAGGCAGCACAAAGCCCCCCTTCCAGAAAGCCGTCGCACAAAGCCGAAATCCCAGGCGAGCCCCAACCTGCTGGGCTCGGCACATCGCACCCGCCAGTGCGGGGCCAGGCGGCCGGGCTGAGCGGCGGTGCTCGGCAGGCTGGAGCGACAGCATGCCCTTGCCGAGGCGCCGGTCCTCCTTCCTGGGGCAGCAGCCCTCTACCTCCACGGCGGAGAGCTCGGGGCCGCCCGGCCGCCGGGTGAGCGTCGGAGGCGGAGGGAGCCTGTCGAGACCCCCCGGCGTCTACGTGGGCACCGTTCCCACCGGCGGCGTGAGCAGCCTGGGCACCCGAGTGTCCCGTAGAGCCCTCGGCATCAGCAGCGTCTTCCTCCAGGGCCTCCGCAGCTCCGCCGCCGCCGTGCCCCTGGCCCCGGGGCTGGATAAGGGCAGGGGTCTCTCCTACGAAAGCCTGAACGGCTGCTTGGTGGAGTACATCGAGAAGGTGCGAGCCCTCGAGCAGGTCAACCAGGAGCTGGAGGAGCACATCAGAGTCTACCTGGACAAGAAGGCGGCCAGCGTGGGCAGCTGGGGAGCGCTGCGGGAGAACTGGGAGGCGATTTACCACCAGGTGAGCGCCGGAGCGCCGCGGGCAGCCCGCGGGGCGGGAGGGAGCTGCGCGGGTCTTCCGCAGCTCCGGGCGGCCAGGGAGCGGGCTGCCCATGAATGCCGTCTGATTTCAAGGCGAGGAGCCTAGACAGAGGGTTTAAAATCTGTCTTCATGATAATTAGCATTATTATGCCTATTAAGCGGGAGAATCGCCTCAGGCATCTCAGGCATCATGTGCATGGGAGTGATTGAAATACACCCCAAGGCGCCGAAGTCTGGGCTGATTAGAAGGGGTCAGGGTTCTTTTCCTTTTTTTTTTTTTTTTTTTTTTTTTTAAGTTTAAGTCTGTGGTTATTACACTGAGTATCAAAATTATTGAAAGAAACCTGCTAGGACTGAATTAGGTTATCTCTCAACATAATATTACAAGCACGTTGAGGGGTTTTGGTTTTTAATCAGCAATTTAGATTTTTACTTCATTCCCTTGTTGGCTTAATAACATTTTCAAAACCTCTATTTATTTAAAAATAGCAATAACATAGCTACAAATGAGTGACTCCCTTCCTTTCCTTTGCCATCACCCCACCATCCCTCACTCCCATCTTCTCCATACAGCAAAAATGTTCATTGTGGGGATGTGAAATAGTGTCTGTATTGACCTCATGGACAAGAAGAATTTAATTTTGCTGGCCAGTAAGGCCTTGCAGGCTGATGTTCTGCTTGCAGCAGACACAAGGTCTATCTGCTGAGGTCTTGGTGCACCACACAAGCCTGGCTTCCCAGCTCCCATCCAGTGGGAGCAGACAGGATTCCACAGACCTGGAATCTGGCATCTCACACACCTCTCCCAGCAGCACTTGTGTAGGCACACAAAATGCCATCACTGAGTCTTCACAAAGCCTGAAAGCCAACTTTAAATTGCCTGGGACAATTGTGTGTTTTAACTTGGGCTGGCCAGTTTTACTTTGCATTTTTAGGGCAGGTGTTCTCCCAGAACACTACAAACATTGCTTGAACCCTGAATGTGTTGGCATAATCTGTTGTACAAAGATCATGTCAGCAGAAACACACAGTTAAGCACCAGTTTTTAAAGTTGCTATTGGTAAATTACATTATTGCTTCCTGAAGGGAGCAGCTGCTGAAGTAAAGGGGAGCTCTGAATCTGGGGTACAAAAAGCCATCTCCTTGAACCTATTACCTCACTGGGGAAGATGGGGACTTTGATAGGGGACAGGGAGTTAATCCTTTGCAGCTGCTATCCCGTGTTCTCCAGACCAGTGTCGCATTTCGTAGCTGTAGACTCCACCTGTAAATCCTACCAGGATTTATGGTTAAGCCCAAAAATGTGGGACCATAGGAAAGGACAGTTTAGGAAGAACTGTTTGATTTTTTCATTACATAAATCCCCAACATTGCAGTGCAAATGAACCTGCAAATGTATTAATATTTCACCCAAATTGCTTTCCCTTCAACCTTCCTTTGTGGTAATCTTTGCCTCTACCTCTTTTTTATGAATGAATAAGAGCATCTCATAATGAAATCTAGCCTGAATATCAGGCTCTTCCTATATGAAAATCAGAAAAATAAAGCCATGTAGTAATAGCATTTGTGAGTAGCATAGAAAAGAAGAGAAAAAGATTAGCATCATCCGTATCTATTTAACTATCAAAACACATCAGAGAGCACATAAAATCTTCTGAATTGCTTCAATTAAATCAATAAAAGAGGCATCACTTAGTGGGTTTTGTCTTTCACGGATGTGATCCAAGCTGTTATGTTCAATTCTGATTAATAGATTTCTTTGCTTTTTTTTATTAAGCATTTAACCAAAAATGAAAGTAGGACCCTATCCAGCCCAAACACCAATTAGCTCATTGGTCCTGTAGCTAACTGGTAAGATTATGCCAGCATCAACAATGAAACCACCACATTTATTAAAATAATGTCAAAATCAGTTGCTGCAGAAAAAGCTGAAATCACATGAAGTCAAAACCCTCTTGCCACAACACATCCCAAACAGAAAAGGAAAAGGCATTCAGCAGCAAGGTGTAGCAGAAATGAGAGACACCTGGCAGATACATTCCTAAAGGTATTTTTTGTAAATATATTCAGATTTTCTGCAGATGTTCACACCTACCTTGATTTCTTTAAAAGTGGCATACCTTGTTTTCAGCTTCTTGTAAAATCTGAGCACTCATTTGGATGCCAGGACCATGGATTCAGTGGGGAGAAGTGCCCAGCAGCCATAAAACCCTTCAGTGCCATTTGCATAAAGCAGCTATGAAAGTTTTGGGGAAAAAAACCACTCAAGCAGGCACCTGGATTAGCCCAAGCACTCATGATAGGAACAGTTTTTGAACAAGAAACAGCAAAGAAAAATACACAATTGGGAGGAGGTCTAAGCAGGAGGAGGTCTTTCCTCTTGCCCTGCTAATGAGAAGACAAGGACATGGCCACAAAGGACTCTCCTGGTCTCAAAATCACAAATGTGACAGGCCCATCTCTGCAGTGGCACAGGAGAGACCCCAGCAGACCTGAAGTCCTATTTCCCTCCTCCCCTTCCTGGGATGTGCTCCAGCATCCCAAATTTTGGGTAGTTGCATTGCCAGCAAAAACAGCTCAGTGCCAGCATATCTCCTGAACACAGAGCTAAGGGAAAAAAGGTGTCAGCAAGTGACTCAGAGGGTGTGTGTGAGTGCAGGATCCCTCATGAAAACCACTTGTGTTTCCTTGCAATTGTCAGAGCTATGGCTGCAGCAGGGGATCACTGGTGGGAGCTGAATGATGGAAAGCCACTCTCCAGCTCACAGGGTTAATTATCTGCCTGGGCAGCTGGCTTTTAGCAAAGCAGGTGGACACACACTAATTGGGACAGGCACAAAGTGAAAGGATTTTTGCAGAAAAAGAGGGAAATGAGAAATCCTTGCCAAGAGGAATTCATATTACAGAATTTCAGTTTCATGACAGAAATATAAATTTTACCCTGTGCATACTCCTCTTCTCCAGGCTTCATCCTGGTCTTCTTGTGTGAAATTCTCTCTCTAATCAAATGTGTCTCTTCTGCAGAATAGGAGTCTGTTTACAGTGGCAATTCCTTCCCAGGGAACAGGGCAGCACCTGGCAGAAGTGGATGCTTGAAACAACCTGAGTGAGTTTACAGAGAGAAGAGGGTAGCTCAGCCTCCATGACTGCTCAATTACAGCTGCATGGGAGACACAGAGATTTATTTTGTCTATGAGATGACACATAGTGCAGTTCATATCACAGGAGTAAACACACAGGCAAAAGAAGGAATCAACATCCTGGACCAATGTTATCACTGCTGTGACTGATCATGACATCCTGTGCGTGGTTGGGAGCATTTGAAAGACCTCCAGAGTTTTCCTATGGAGCTACTTTTATTTGCACTTGGCCTTTCTAGCATCATTAAATCAGTGTGAATATTAAGGCTGGAGAATATGCAGGTCTAACAGCCTGAGGAATTGCCACATTTGGACTCACACCCACTAATGTATTTGCTGCAGGGTCAGAAGAGCCACTGAGTGTTACTTGTGATACACTCCAGCACAACACAGTGCGTGATCAATGTCTGCAAATGGGTGAAATAGCACTCTGCTACTCATCTAAGGGTACAACAAACTCCCACAAAATGGCACAAAGCTTGATCAACTGTCCTACAGAGGATGGCAGTAAATTAATTTTAATCATGTTCTCTCAGACACCTCCAATAGCATAAAGTTGGGCTGCCTTCACAGGCAGCTGTGAGGGGGTGTGAGGTTTTCTCTTTGTGCTTGTGCAACATTACAGTTTTACAGATCATTTCTTGAAGAGGTATCTCCTGCTTTGAAAACCAGGCATTCTTTGATGCAGTCCTGTATACTTATAAAATATTTTGTATGTACATTAAGTCGAATTTCCCTGAATGCAGCAGGAATCAGGAAAGGAGCCATCAATCTCAGCCTCTCTCCAAGTATTACCTTTCCTGAGGCCATGCAACAAATGCTGCCCTTGCTGCCTTTGAGGTTTCCTCCTTCAGGCTCTGAGAAAGGGTTCAGCATGGAAAGCATGACCAAGACCATTAAGAGTTTATTGCTTGGCAGTGGGCTGCAGGCTTTAACCTGAATTTAGCTGTGATCTTAGTTGTGGAGGCAATGGTCTAGTATCAACTATTTCCTTTGTGTGTGGAAGGAAAGACTAGATTGACATCTTCTGATCTTTCCCCATGGAGGCGTTTACTTTACTGAAGTGAACTTAGAAGCCAGATAAGTTTCCATTACATGAATAATTAAACCATGAGCTTCATTATCATAGGCCACACATGAGGCCATGAATTTAGTAGCAGTCAGATAGGATTTAGACTTTTGTAAGAATGGCAAAAGTATACAAAGCCACAGATAAAGCACAGCCAAGAGTTTGAAAGGCGTAGTAAATCTTGCCATGCCAAACTTGGCCAAATCTCTGTTAAAAATCAGAAGTTGCTAGTCACCAGGATAAGGAGTAAATTCTCCCTATGAGTGTCTCTATCACTTCAGTCTGGCATCTGATCACTCTGTTGAAGCAGCTGTTTTATCCTTGATGCCAGCTGTAACACAGCAAATGGGCCAGCTTTTTGATGCAGATTTTTATGAGACTTTTTTTCCAAAAAATTAACATTGCATTTTCATGTTCACAAAATCACAATGAAATCAAAGAAAATTGTTCCTGCTTTGTAGTTAAGATGTTTAATACAGTGAATATTCACTGTTAATTCAAGAGCTGAAAAAAATCGTGATCAAAAGGTGTATGTGCATCACAGAACTGAGTGTTGGAAGACAATGTGTGACTGAAAGAAGCTATTGTTAGTAATAATATTTGCATTTTTTTAACTCTTCCCATTTTGGTTCTTTGAATGCCACATGAGCATCAGTGATTTAAGCCTCCCAGAAGCTCTGTGAGGCAGAACAGCTCTGCCTTCTGCTTTACAAGAAGAGAAGGCAATGTCTAAGTGCTTGCAGCATTGCAAGGCCTTTCATTCCCAATGGACACAAAGAAGGGAGTGTTTCCTAAACTGCTGCATCATGTGTTTTAGTACACATGTCAGCAAAGTGGCTACAAATCTATCTCACTAATGCTGTGTGTTTGCATCCAGTTGTTGATTAATAGGAGAATTAAATCAAACAAAAGATCCCCTACATGGAAGACTTAGATCTCTTCTTCTGGAGCCTAGGAAAGGGCTTTCACAGCTCATGCAAATCAGAGGGAACCAAGACTTCAGAGCTTGTGTCAAAGAGGTCCCTCTACTTCTGTGCTGACTAAATGACAATTTCCCATCCTTCAGGAGAAACTCAGGTGTCCTGGTGCAAGCGAATCTGAGGACAGAAGGGCAACATGTCCCCAGAGCCCCAGCTCTGCTCAGCTGCTCTGAAATGCCACAGATGGACAACTCAGGGTTTGGGGAGTTAGGATAATGCTGGCAAAGTGGGGTGGCAAAAAAAATTGGGGAAAAAGAAATAAGGGATTGAACAATGAATAGCAGCCAGTTCTGTGCACAAATGAGCACACAGAATTCTTCTGTACTTGTGTGCTGCACAACAAGGCTGGCTGGAGTGTGGTGAGGGACCATCTCTTTGCCCACACCTGTGGCTTTCATGACTTCTCTGATTCCTGTGCTTTTGCTATATTCCACAACTTTCCTATGCCAAAAATGAGGCTTTTTTCCCCCCCTGAGTGGCAGTATTTACAGAACCTCTCTCCTCTCTGTCCAGATGCTATTTGCATGAAATGTTTTAGAACTGGATGTCTCCCTGAGATGGCCTATCCCTCTATCATATTGTTTGGAATTGGCAAAAAAATCCCACAGTTATTGAAGAAAAATAGGTTTCCTATGCGATGGTGTGAACCAAGCTCCACTCCCAGCCACCTGCCCTGTTTTTCCCTAAGAGTAGGTGAGAATGAAGAAAACCACTTTTTAACTCTTGTTCCTCATCAGATTGAAAAGATGTAGAGTGCTTGTAACTTCCTGATCCATTATGGATATAATGGATAGTGAAGAACAGGCTATTTCTCCGCATTTCTCCTTATCAAGTACCTTCAGGTATTACATATTTGTTGGTCCAAACATTTGTAAGACATTTGGAGCAGTAAGCCACTCTCCATGAGGGTAAATGTTAATTACCACCCAGAAATGCTTCAGCCTTCCATGCCCACCTCCACCCCATCACCAAGCAGCCTCAGGGCAGGTGGGAACATAGGGCAAGGATCCCACTTGAGATCCACTTGTCTGGATGCAGCCTTGATGTTTCCACATTGCATGGTGTGACTCACCTTGGAGGAGCAATATGCTTTGGGTGACTTGCAATTTTAGTTATAGACTTAATTATTTAAGGAAAGATTTTTTTTCTGCTTAAAGAACTCTCCTGGCCAGCTTAAAAATCTGATCTTATTTATGCGGTCATTTAGTTTTAACTGCAAATCTTCATGTGTGTCTCCTGAGAGAGACCAAAGAAATGTTCAATTTGGCTTTTCCAGAGTGACAACATGGATCATGGGGTAACTGGAGCTCCCAGACACTTGCAGAGGTGACCACTCTAAGCCTTGTACTGAATTCTGCATGGTCACCTCCATAGCTCAGTGCACATATGGCTCCAAGGCAGGCAGTGTTGTTTTTTTCCTTTTTATCATTTTATATAACCTTCCTGAATCACAACAAGCTGCCAAGTCACAAGCCTTTCAGGTTTACTTACCCTTCAAGTACCTCTTGGACGTTAGAGATACACCCCAGAGCCATAGCAATGATACCACAGTCTGATTTGCACAATCTTTCCAATCAGTGTAATAATCTTTGAAGGCTTCTCAGGTCTCATATCTATCGCAAGAGCCTAGAGGATCCCATAGGAGAAGGAAAACGACGCTCTGGGAGCTGAGGAGGGCTCGCAGGCGGCAGGAGCAACAAGTATTCCGTGGCTCCCTGAGGAGGACGACCCTGAAGAGGACTGCTAATATGGGAAGTAGAATAGGAACTGCATAAGTGCTGCTTAAATTGTATCTAGAAGGTATAAGTGGGACTTAAATGATGAAAATACCTTGAGCACAGCAATGGATTTTTCCCCTTGCAAAGAGCTGCTGGTGATCGGAATAAATATGTTGCTACAAGAAGATGAGGGCTTAGGAGGAATGAGCAGTTTGATGACAAATTACAGCCTATTTGCTGAGAATTTGTGAACTTATATGTACAAAAATAATTGATTAAGTTGTCTGGAAGGAGTCACTTGAACAGTCCTAGGATGAAGAATTTTTTTCAGAATCAAAGCTTAAGATACATGTGCTGAAGCTGTTCATTGCTTGAGCTCTGTTGTACCTTTCTTCTAGGTGGGTGAAGCAGTCCTTGAAAATGCTCGTCTTATGCTGCACACCGAGAATATTCAAGCCTGTGCTGAAGATTTTAAAGACAGGTAGTCCTGTGGTGACACACAGCTGGCCACTTTCTTTAAACTTTGCCTTTGTGAACACTTAATTTGTAAGGGAGTAATGGTAGGGAGTAGAATGGGCTTGTATTCAACACCCTGATTTGGGAGAAAAATAATGATAGTGCTAACATTATTTTGAAAGATTTTGAAGATTCATAGTAACAAAAATGTGCACAAGCACAAGCAAAATGACCTAAGCTAGTCTTAACACAGACACTGGTCTCTCACTGAGAGGCCAGTATTAATTCAAAATTCAGTTGACATTTTATAAAGGTGAAATTCCATGTGCTTTGTAGTTGTAATTTTCAGTACTTCAGTGCCAAAACCAAATGTTTTTGGAAGTAACAACCATTCTTCTACAGCCACAAAGTGAAAACTGCACCACTAAAGACATCAGGGTGGAAATGTTAGATGAGAAAACAGAAATGAGCTGTGCTGATTTCCCTTTACTGAGAAGAATAGGAAATAAAAGAAGATTTTAAACACTGCCAATCTACTTTTTTATTGTCTTTCTGTTTGAAAAGCCTGATAGTCATGTGTATGAGTGCATGAAGCTCTTTAGATTTTACTCTGGTGTTGTGATCCTTCCAGCTGTTTATACTCATAATTGTCTCAATCATTTACAAATAGCTTTTTGCAAGCTCTGACACAAAAACCACACTTCCAATTAATTGATTTTTATCTCCTATGGTTTTTTATCATCCCTTAAACTTTTTTTCTCTCTCTCTGGCATTATTTAATCATAAAACCAAAATGTGTTAATCATTCTTAAGTTTGCCTTTTATTTCAAAAAGGTACAACTCTGAGATACTCACTTGGCTTTACAGCCAGCAAGTTACATTCATATTTTGTGTAGTTTTCAAAAAATACTTTTTAGAAGTGTCAGCTGACTTGGACAAGAATTCTACATAGCAAAAACAATGTTGACTCAATCTACTGCATCGTGAAAGCTCCTGGGATCAACTGCCACTCTCCCAAGCTTTAAACTCCCAGCAATGAAGGTGGCTATTAAAGGAGCAAAGTGTTTATGAAGCAGATTCCCAATGAATCTGCCAACCCCTCCAGGTCCCCAGGTAGGACAGGTTTGTCACAAATATCTCCCATCCAGGGAGATTCACAATGCAATCCACATTTTCAATGGAAAGCCCAAACCAAAAATTTACAAACAAGAGCAATGCATCAAGCAGTGCTCTGGAATAGAAATCGATTGCCAAATTTGTTCCAACAGCACTTCTAGCTGACAAACCAACCACAGAAATTTCCTCTTTATTTTGATACTACTGGGATTTGGTCTTAGGGATGAGCCAGGACTCTGGAACATAGGCCAGACTTCCATCAGCATGCCTCTTAGTAATGCTTGATGTTTTTTTCTTTACAATTGTTCTAAAAGGTTTTTACATAGACAAGTGAGTAGGTATTCTCATTTTACAGCCAAGACAACTGAGAAAAAGCCACCTATGGTGATACTGTATATAAATATCAGATCTAGCAAGAAACCATGAGCCTCTCCATGCTTTTTCTGGAATCCTATCAGGTTGATGACAACTATAGCACATACTGCTCACTTGGCCTGTTTTCTTACACTCTGAATTAATGACAGGGCACTTCAGGCAGTTAACTTCAAGTAGACAAGGTGAGAGCAAAGTATACTTTGTCTGTGTTTCTGTGCCTCTGTCTGGGACACATTCGCCAATTAGCAGAAATAGTATCATTCAGAAAAAAAAAGACAGGTTTTACTTGCTGAGCTGTGCTGTGTTGAAGTTTGGCTTTTTTTTTTCTCTGCAGGTATGAAAATGAGCAGCCATTCAGAAAGGCAGTGGAAGATGAAATTAATTCCCTTTATAAAGTGATTGATGATGCTAATTTAACTAAAATGGATCTGGAGAGTCAGATAGAAAGCATGAAGGAAGAACTAACTTTGCTGTCAAAGAATCATGAAGAAGTAAGTGCAGACTCAGGACACTGCAAAACCAATGTGTGCCTGTTTCATCTGGTTGGTATCATATATCGAGTGCAAAGCAAACATTAAAAACTCCACCTGCCATGTCTGGGCAGGGAGTTGGAATTTTCCTGAAATGTACTCCTATTTCCTCCTTCTCTTTTAACTCAGAGGACTACCCCGGAGGCATTATCACATGTAGGTGTTAACCCTTTCTTGTTTGATAAATGTGACATGGAAGAGACACCATGCCTTCATTTCTTGTCAGACACCACATGATGGCCAAGGGGCTGCACAGTCATGCATGTGGACATCTCAGCAGTGAGATCTGATGGAAGGAGAAAGTGCATGTGCAGGGCACAATTCTGGTCCTGCTGCACTAATGTTGAGCATTAACCAGGTTCTTATGGAAATACCCTGCTTGGCTTAGCAAGGCACTTGGTTCCCAAAACTGAGTCTCTCTCGAGAAGCACAACACTGAAGCAAGTCACAGGGAGAGTGGCATGAAGGAGTGGCTCTAAAGAATCATCATCAAAGGTGCTGGCAAAAGCAGGTTTAGTATGAGATGTGAAAGTGCAATTTAACTTTGATGACAAGGTTTGTTTTATTACTTACTATATAATGAGGCTCACAAAGGGAAATTGGATTAGAATCAATGTAGAATAGTTTACATGGAAATTGGGGATGCAGATGGTGCTAAAGGATAAAGGTCAAAAGGGTTAGGAGAGGCCTTCCCCTTGAGCCAAGAGGTTCAGAGCAGACTTCCTTGCTTTCTAAACTTCTGATGGAGATTAGGTGCAGCTGAGCCCAAACTTTACCTCAGACTTGGTCAACAGTTTATAGCTATAGGATTTGTCAGCACCTGATCACTGACTAATTTAACATTTGCAAAATGATCCAGTAGGGTTTCCTGTAAGCACAGCAGTAACTTAACTGTTGATCTGGGATGGCACTATTAATACTATACTTGCTATAGGGTATTTAAACTAATTCACACACTCACACAAACAGACATGAAGGAGTGGCTAGAAAAGTACCTGTTAAAAATTTCCCTCAAGTTCAGTGCAATACTCAAGTCAGATGCTTCTGCATCTCTCAACAGGTGAGGGCTGAGCCTTGAGGAGTAGTGGGGATATCCCAGGCCCCACAATCAGCATTTGGCAACAGGTATTGAGTATTGCAAACTTGAGAGCTTGTTAGCTCTGAGAGGTGTCCCAGTCAGAGAGAGACTATGGCTCGCAGCCCTCTGCAGTCCAGATCTCAAGGTCCTCACTGAGGACAACTGTTTATAGAGTCCCAAGATGATTGTCTCCAGTCATCTGTCAAACTCCATCCTGGCTGCCATCCAAAATGGTAATTATTGGAGATTTCCTCAGAAGTCTGGTAACAAAAATATTGTTCTACTCAATCTATGATTTGGGCAATTAATATTCCAAAGTTATGCTAGGATAGCTGACTATCTCTTCCTCTTCCTTTGTTAGGCACTAGAAACTCCTAGGAACAGACAGTGTTTCTGATAAATGCAAGGCAAGCTTAATTGCCCAGGAGTCATTGACTGATTAAGGGTGAGGTCTATAAAGAATTCCTGAGCCCACAGGAGGCCCCTGTGGGTGGGGAAGATGCACCACCACAGACAGGCAGCCAGAAGAGAAGCCCATGCTACCCATTTTTGCAATACTTTTCCACTTACTCACTGCATTCACCAACACTATTTGCATGAAGGTGGTTTACTTCCTTCAGCAGGGATTTCAGGATTGAACACAAATCAGCATCCGTATTTATGGGGACTTCAATATGGAGCTTTCTAATCCCTCATAAGGGAGAGCAAACCACTGTGCTGGTGCCTCAAAAGTAAGATAGAGCTTGAATTGTGATGGCTCACAAGAACAAGGTACTATCCTACCTTATATTTCTTACCAGTTGTTCCTCCAACCACAAGATTTCAGCAACACTGGCTTGCCAAGATGAGGTTGCATCAACAGCTCCCTACCTGCATCAGTCTAATTCCGAGGCTGGCATTTTGCAGAAAATAACCAGTGGCTTCATCACCAGTGCATGGCAGGAGAAGGTTGAAGTTGCTTTAGATAAGAGGGTAAAGAGAAAAATGATAGAAATAAGCAAGATCCTCTTTAAACTTCCGAGTAATGCAATGACTGCTGTGAAACCAGAAAAGTTGGTGCTGATGCTGTTCTCTGTCTATGGCATAATGAGAACACCACCTTATTCCATCTTGATCCTCATGTAGCCAGCAAGGAGGCCTTGCAGAGTGGAAAGATACTTTTTTTTTTAACTTTTGGGAGTACCTGAGCATTTGCAGAACACCTTCAGCACAGGCCTGGTTTTCCCATGGCAGCAGGACCAGGGGAAGCTGCTTAAAACCAGTCACAGAATAAAGGCTAGAAGCAACTGTTGCTGAACTCTGACAAAATACAGTCCCAAGAACTTTCCTGAACTAACAAAACTACCTTTCCACTGGTGCTTCCACTAGCAAATCCATGCCAAGTCCTGTGGAAGGTTTTGTGAACTTGGAGTGGACTCATTTTGAGGTTTGCATTCTTGCAGATTCATAATTCACATAATTCCCACCTATTTTTTCCAGTATTGTCATTGTCAGGGGTCATTGCTTAAAAATACAATTCCCAGATGCTTTTACACTACCTTTTTTTTAGTGCAAATAACACAGATAAACAGGCTGATATAAAAGGATTGCAATGCCAGATAGTTAAGATACATGTGAAAATCTCACTAATTCTTGCATTCCTGAACACAATGTACAATTGATGTGCTACCTTTAAGTGTGCAATTCTAAACCTGCTAATTCTCTACTGGTTATATGTTTTTGGAGCACTTAAATTTAAAGAAGGAACTGAATGCTGCCACAAAGGAGAATCCTCTTCATCTAACATGCACATGTATAAAACACAAGCTGCGAAGCTGTAGAGCTCCTACTGCTTTGCATATCTTGTATCTTCCAATAGTTGCTGGAAGGCCCATGCTTCTGCATGGTGCAGCAGCAAGGGAAGAGTTTCTGATATCCTGTAAGCTGTTAGTTCCTGGCCCAAAGTCCACATTGCAGCTTTACTGGCAATGTTTGTAGTGATTTCAGGTCCCAGCTGTGCACCGTGCACGTGTCAAGCACTGGCTGCTGGAAAAACTTGCCACTGTTGAGAGGGCTGCTCCAGGCAGTGCCTTGGTGCAGGGCTTCAGTCTCCTTCCACCAAGGGGAAAACTCTTCCACTACTCTAGAATCTGCAGGAAGAGACCCCATGCAGAAGCAAGGCAAATCCACATCTGAAAAAGAAACCCTCCCATGCACTAAATCATTAATGTAGAGACACCTTTTGGGATTTAATTTAATTACTCTCTGTTTGTGGCACCAAAAGAGCTCTTCATTGAGCTTCTCTGAAGATACCATTCAATTGTCCAGTTCACTTTCTTTATGTTTGTTATTTTTGTTCAAGGATGTGAAGGTATTATACAAGCAGCTTGCTGGATCTCAGCTGGAAGAACTTGATGTTCCTCTGGGAAGTGGCCTGGATGACATTCTGGAAAAAATCAGAATCCACTGGGAGAGAGACATTGAAAAGAATCGTGCTGAGACAGGTGCCCTGCTCCGTACCAAGGTCAGCACTCTGTAACCCACTCCAACATCACAAAATATCAAGCAAACACAAAATCTTTCTAATATTCTGCAATATCTTTGAGGGTTGGGTGTTTTTTATTTTGTTTTGTTTAGTTTTTAAACAGAAGATGCTAAAAATGTTAAAGTATTTTGGTCCAAGTCCAAAGGAGAATGCACTTATAAGGGCTTTCTTGGGATGCACAGAGTTAAGCACTGGCGGAAATGGCCCTGCTCATATCACAGGTATCTGTGGAAGCTTTTCAAGGGCTCTGAAATGTTGGCTAAGGAAAACAACTTAATCAGTTGATACCTCCTGTATAGGATAAGCCACTATTATTACCCTTCTTATTAGGGCTGTTCCTCCACTTAATAATTTACAGGGGTCTATAAAAAAGAGCAAAACACATTGTCCTTTACACTACTGACTCCTTGGTTTCTCCCCGATATTGTTTCCCTTGGCAGCAGTGGGAAAACTAGATATTAACTTAGAAATGAAAAGTGATGAGAATAGCCATTCCCTTTAAATAGGGGTTCTCTTCTCCTGAGGGTGAGTCTGAGTCTGAGACAGCCTTTTAATACAGCTTTTTCTCTGTCATGAAGGATTACTCATTTTCCAAAGTAAGTATTTTTGCGCAGCTGAAGCATTAAGTTCAGCGGATGATCCTGTATGTTTGCAGCCATCTCATTCTGAGCTGGCTCTTACAGCAGAGCATGACAGAGTAAATCAGAAGAGCAATGAAGATGATGAAGGGCCTTGAGGGGAACCCTGGTGAGGAGCGGCTGAGGTAATTTGGTTTGTTCAGTCTGGAGAAGAGGAGATTGAGGGGAGACCTCTCTGCAGTCTGCAACTTCCTTGTGAGGGGAAAAGGAGGGGCAGGCACTGATCTCTTCTCTCTGTTGATCAGTGACAGAGCCCAAGAGAATGGCCTGAAGTTGTGTCAGGGGAGGTTTAGATTGGATGTTAGAAAAAGATTCCTCACCTAGAGTGTGCTTGGGCACTGGAACAGGCTCTCCAAGGAAGTGGTCACAGCACAAACCTGACAGAGTTCAAGAAGCACTTGGACAATGCTCTCAAGCACATGATGTGACTCTTGGGTATGATCTTGTGCAGACCCAGGAGTTGGATTCAATTATCCTTGTGGGTTCCTTCCAAATCAGCATATTCTGTAATACTGTGAAATCATAACTGCAGCAGTGCTGTTGAAATACTTAGCAAAACCATATAAACATATACCCCCTGTTCCTAGGTAAAGAGCTGCCATGAGAGGTGTAGGGGGTTTCAAAGGCATACAGTAAGAAAAAAACAACAAAACCAAGAAATATGTTTGCATATTTCATATGCAACATATGTTTACATATTTCATGTGTAAATGTATGTGCAAGATCTGAGTTAATTTTCAAAATAAAGAAGAAAAATCCTGTGACAACAGTGATACCAAAATTGCTAGGAAACATACAAGAAGCCAAGCAGAGGGGGTTATTCCAGAGGTCCCATCAAGTTTGTGAAAATGCCAGACATATTAAGCAAAGTTTTCATCAAGTTAGTCTGTAGGACCTGATTTTCAGCTCATATAGTCCAAAGGAAGTGAGTGACACAGTAATAAACTACATGAGCCTGGAGAGTGCCTCCATTCAAAGCACATGTAGCCCTGAAAAGCCAGGGCATCCTCAGTAGCCTCTTGAGCTTTCCCCAGAAGAATCAATTCCTGGCCCACTGCCAGGTTTCTGCAAAATGAGCATCACTCTGATGGCATCAAATTTTTCAGTGTTCCCACTCCACTGTCCTGCTTGTTCCTCCTCCTTCTCCTCCTGTGCAAAAACACCCTTACAATTTCTTTCTTCTTATTTCTTTCAGACCTTCAATATCTGGTCTTTTAGCTGCTCAGAGACATCATTTGGGGAGAAAATTGACAGCTCCTAGTACACTGCTCTAGCATGTCTTTGATACCCAGCCCACCTCTACTCAGCCATCTTAGCCTAAGCTCTTACTACTTTCTGTTCCTGTTTTGGCTGGTTTTTTTAAATGGAACAAAGAAACAGAATATCACAGATTCCTGGAGCAATCAGCTCTGGTTCTGCACAGGTTCTGGTAAGACACTCCAGGGGCTTTTTTGCACAAATTAAACCCAGATGATTCAGTTTTGTGTCCCTTATATCCTACAGCAACAGATCAGTTCAGATTACTACTATGTATACAGATGACGAGAGTTTAGCTTTTATCAACTAAGCTCGTGATTTTAAATCATCTTTTGTGGTTAAGTTGTATCATTTGGTTATCCACACAGTGAAAAACTTGCTCTAGCTCTTTTGTGACATCACAGGAGGGAGAGCAGTTCCCTGCACTCCCTGGCTCTTCATTACCAGTTTTTTCAGTTTCTCTCTCTGTGAGGTTTTCCTTGGCCCCTAATACTTTAATTTCCTTTTTTCTGCACCTACTCTCTGGTGTACCTGTGACCAGCTCAGACCAAGGTGTTTCAAATTATATCCTAGCACTGACTTAGACATGATGGCAGTATTTTAGTATTTTTGCTATTATCTGACTAATTACCTTACCTCATTTGCTTTGCCTTGTGTCTAGATTTGCAGTATTGGCTCAATTTTTCAAGGATATCTAGGCACCAAAACACACCAATTTACATTCATACCTAATGGGGTTTCACATGAGCCTTTTTTAGATGACTAACCTCAAAACTCAAGTCCATTGCTTTCACCTGTGCACATTTTTGTCTGTAGTGGTCAAAATCTTACCCCAAATTGACATAAGTAATTCAAATCCTTGCAAGACATGCATGCTACTTAATATTTTTCCCTGGAAAGATACTTCACTTACTGATGTGCTGTTCATTCATGTAGTTTGATTCCAAACATCCACCCCCGCTCATTGCTAATCTGTATGGTTTTCTGTCATCCATAAATGCTTCTAATCCATGTTTTATTCCCAATACAGTAGACCTTGAGGCATCAAGCTGTTACGCTTCTGTTTTACTAGAACTAGACCTCCATTTTCCTCTTCATGTTCTGTCTCTTGAACACCTGTTGATCCATGAAGAAGTTCTGCCCTGAGCATACAAACACACAGCTTTCTCAGTTGACCTCATAAAAAGTTCTGAAAAATCTTGTGAATTATACCAGTTGTTTTTTCCTTTTTTGCTACTTTGCCTAAACCTTCCCAGAATACTCAAGAGCTTTTCAAAGTAACTTTCTTTAGACAACACGCTGGTCAACTCTGGGTGTTGGTGTTCCACCTAACCATTCTTTCATTATCTGGATTCCATGAAAAACAGACTAATGAGGAATTCTGCACTCATGCACAATGCTTGGTTCGGAACTGTACAGATGTTCAAAATCCACAGATTCCTAGGAAACTCAAACAACAATATGATAAAGACTTAGGAAGACGATTTCATCCTCTCCCTCCATTAATCCAGTTTTTTGTGGTCACCATATGTATAGCCATCCCCTTTTATAGAGCATCTCAGGAACAGGAAAGTCCCCAGAAAACATGAATTACCTAGTGAAGAGGACACACAGACTACTGCATTTCTCCACAGAAGGAACCCCAAAGCTAAGGCCAAGTGTCATGCCCAGAAGCACCCCACATATGGACACTTGGGGCTGGTAACCCTGTAAGGAGCGTGGGGAAACCTTCTGTGTCCCAAAAGTTTAAGAGTGCATTCAGTGTGTGCTCACTTGCCGTGTTTAGGATTTGATGCAGCCATCTCCATCTACTCCATCTGCCTGTTCTCTTGTTCACACAGCTACGGTCAGGTTCACAGCTTAGGGTAGCTCCTGGAAGGGTTTCAATGCCACTTGTGGTGAGGGCAAGCTGGACTTAAAGGTAGCATTTGGGCCATCAGCAGAGTAAATGTGAAAGCCAGGCTTCAGGTAATGGGTGTAGGCTATAAATAGAGATGCAAAGGCACCTTCCCTTCCCTGTGTATCCCTTTAAAAAGAGGCATTTGCAGTCCTCATAGCCCAAGAAGGTGCAGACTAGTCTCTCAACACAATTTAGAAGACAAAATTTACTGAAGAGCAGCAGGTCCTTGATCACTGGTTCACCAGGAATAGTCCAGCAGAATTATGTCTCTCTGAAGCACAAGCCCAAACAAAGCATTTCCAGAAAACAAAGGATCTGTGCAATTTGCTGGAAAGGACAGGTTTGGTGCTTGGATTGAAATTCAACCCTCTGCAATACAGGTTCTTAAATCTAAATATCTGTTTGAGACTTAACTGGTATTTAAATGACCTTTTTCCACTGAGGCTATTCCATTCACAATGTGCAAGGTCTGGGCTTCGCATGGTAATACAAAAAAATGTCCTATTGTTGGTGGATGGTCCTAGATTTTTTAGAATTCAATCTTACTTTTAAAAGAAAAGAAAATCAGAGCAGGGTCAAGATGAAGTTTCAGAGTGGGATGGAAGTATTTTGCATAGTTTAATTTTAGCATCAACCACAAGAAATGTAGGTTTTGACTGAAGAACTGTATTTTCTAGAGAGCCCAGAGCTCTGGGCTGAAAAACCTTGATCTCAGCCCTTATTAAAATGTATAGAAATTCTATTTTTACTAAGGTATTTTTTCCTTCACCTATTTTCAAGGAACCTGAACTAAACACATATAAAATGCCCTAAGCCATAAGAGCAGGAAATAGCATAATTAACTTTGGACTTAATTAACAGGAATTTTTTTTGTGACCTCTGTGATATGACTTGCTGTCTGATTCATAGAATCTGATGTGCAAAATTAAGGTGTGTAGATCTGAAGACACACAATTTTTTAAGAAATCTTATAGTATGGCTATAAAATGAACAATTACAGCAATGTTTTCTCTTTAGAGATGATTTTAAACATACAAGTATGAATTCTGAACAGCTGTTGTTGACACGGATAACATAAATATGCTTGTATGCCTAAGCCATTTTACAGTAAATGCCTAGAAAATATGATAATTTTGACACTGAGAAGTATCCAGAATTATTCAACCAAGGGATTTAATGCACAGGAATCAAACTTAGAGTCAGAATTGTCACAAACTGTGAAGATATTACTGTCAGTTTGGTCTGTAAGGAAGCTAGACCATAACTTGCGTAGGTTGTGATGACAGTCGCCTTCTTTCACCAGCAACAGGCTGAGACGATGGCTGCTGTGCGAACCCAAGAGGAAGAGCTGGTGGAGGGCCTCAGAACCGAGTTCCATGAAATTGCCTGCAAAATACAAAGCTTGCAAGCAGAAACTGAATCTTTGAGAACCTTGGTAAGGAAAGCTGGGTTTTGAGTGGGTGTATTCTCTGAGAACTCAATGCAGAGAGGGGAATGTCCTGAGGGGAACATTCCTGTTTTGGGATGCAGATTTAAGAATTAATCCCATTTTCCACCAGATACTGTTTCTAGAGGTACCAGACATTTCTGGGCTCCTCTTGATTGAAATAGTGCTGAAAGTGTACCACATTGGACAACCAGGCTTCAAATTTCTATCTTCAGTGTGTTCGTACTCAATCTCACCAAGATTGCTTGGTAGTGTAGTACTAGACAATGTGAGGAATATCTGCACCTTGTAAAAGTGTAGATATTCAACTTTTGTAATGATAATACCTAATATCAAGGTAAAAGAAAGGAATTCTCAAAATATACATGTAGTCAATAGAAATATTGGCCAAACCTGAATAAAAATCACTATGAAGCATATGGAAATTGACTGATTTATTGTCTCCTGTCCTGCCCTTGCAGAAGAGGGGTCTGGAGAACTCTTTATATGATGCCAAGCACTGGCATGACATCGAACTGCAGAACCTAGGCTCTGTCATTTCCAAGCTGGAGGCAGAGATGGGAGAAATCAAAGTAGAAACCGAGCAGCAGCAGAGGGATCGTGAAAATCTGTTGACTAGCAAACAACAGCTGGAGAAAGACATTGCTGCATATCACTGCCTCCTGGATGGAGAGCAAAGCAGGTACTTGTCCTTGAAAGGGTGGAGAACATGCTCCTGGGGAAGGGGTTGTGAGGTTGCTGGAAGCAGGACTGGAGTGCTTCTCATGTTTCATAAGGCTGGCTGGTAGATCATGAGGTTTGGAGAAGCTGCCAAAGGGGGAGAACACACCAAATCCCATCAAACTGAGATTCAAAATGTATTGGAAATGGGTACTTTCCACCACTACTACAGAAGGACATGGTTTGGGAACACGCCATGAGTTTCACTTCTCTGAAGGCTTGAGATGTGATATTAAAAAGCTACTACCAGGGGCTACATTAGTGGCTGTAAAGCAGATGTGTTGTTTTTTCCTGATTTGAATACATTATGCCATCCCTCTTCCTCCCTCTTCCTCAATACAGTCCGAGTATTATAGCTGTGATCTTGGGAAAACTCCCTTTCTAAGCTTGTAACTTTGCCCTGAAGTCCAGGGACAGAATCTGGACCACTGACTGTACCTTTTGTGAAGAAATGTGGTTCAGACTCTTAAAATTTTTCCTCTGGGAATAACCTGTAAACACCTTTACAGTGGTTGGGTTGCTTGGTTGGGCTTTCCTAAGATCCTTAATCACCCTTAGCCATGAGGACCTCTGAGAATCTGATCCACAGATTTTGACTTGCTCTTCTGCTCAGGACAGGGAGAATTTTAAAATAAACAAATCTTACTGAAGCTGGTGAGATTTCACCAGATGAACTCAGGATAGGACTTGGTTCAGCAATTTTCCTATTTCTAGTAAAATTTTTTCTTTTTTTTTCTTTTTTTTTTTTACTTTCAGCTGATTATTACTCCCAGCCCACAGAAGACCACTGCCATTAAAGCAAAAGATATCACTGCCAATTATGTTCGTGGAAGCTAAAAACCCATCAAAGCAGCCTGCTTTATTCAGTTTGATTCAACAATCAAAGTAGGTTGTAGCTTGAACAACTTTATTAGACCCTCTTCATATAATTGCTTTGCTTACAGATTTCAATTTACTCATGGTGTTAAAATTATAATAAAAATAAAGAATATCAGGCTTTTGTTTCATTTTTTATTTCCTTCCAGTATTTTTTTGCAATAGTTGGAGGGGTTTGGATTAAAAATATCAGCTCTCCACTTCCCACCAATAAACTCTTTATTTTCACAGTACAAATATATCAAGACTGAGCTACCCTTCCACACAGCACCCAGATGGAAATGATGAGTGCTCTGTTGTGTCACAAGACCATGAGCTCAGTAGTGTGAAATCTAATTCAAATAATGCCAAAGGAGTGTAAGTGCACTGTTAACTCAATATGATTAATTTTGCAACACGTAAACCAGCAGAATCATTAATCTAAGCATCCTAACAGTACCTTATAAACACATTTTTTATGTCTAGACTAAACTTCTGGAAAAAAAACTTCTGAAGGCGCAGGAGCAACAGCAGTTCTGCCTGCATGAAGGTTACATCCTTTTACTGTATACTGAAAGTCCAAGCCAAGGTATCAGTTTTTGAAAATTTGACACTTTTTGATATATTGATCTATTTTTATATTTGTTTTTATATGGTTGCTCTTTTTTAATATCAACTTCCCTCCAAGGCAGGTCAGCCACACTTCCTTTGAACATGAATCCACATAGCATGAACCTGATGGCTAACCTTAGGTCGTTGCCTATATTTTGATGGCATCATGAGGGAAAAGATTTCTCCATCTTTCACTTTTGACTTTCTTTTATATTTTAAACATTGATAGCCTCATTGTATTGCACGTGCAGTATGGTTACATAAAATGCCGAGATGGAGCTTCCATTTTCAGAGAAACATAATGAACGTTAGCTCCTATCACTCAAAATTTTAGGCTTTTCTTCACAAGTTTCTGCACAGCAATGATGTTAACCATACATGTGTTTGTTGGATTGGGACTTCACAAGACCACTAGTTACACTAGGTGACAACACAGTTCATTAAATGGACTCAAAGACTACTGAGAAACAGCATATATTAGAGGACACATCGGCATACAGAAGATATGAGAGGAAGACTTTAGATATTTCGATTTTTAACTGAAACATTAGCTAAAAAAGCTACTTAGATTTTAAAGACTGAAAATCAAATACTCTCCAAATCCACTCAACTTGATCCACCAGTGAATTACAGGACTAGGGACACACATGTTGTAATGCCTTTCCTTGTACATTCCCCCACACAGGAAAAATCCTTCCTGATGCAGCTGCTTCATAAAAGATACTTCATTTAATCTCTGCAAAAAGTCCATCTGGCATATACCACCTGCAAGATTTTGATAAAAAAATTACTGGATTAAAAGATTAACCAGCAAGAACCAAAATAAATACAAAGGCAGAGGATGGCAGATTCTGGTTTTTTTTCCTCATATAATGTAGGCTCCTCAGAGCAGCAATAATACCTTTTTATACATTGATGCAGACAGAAGTTACCAAGCTGATACTCCATCAAGGACAGTGATGATGAGAGAAAAATACACACAACAGTGATACAAGAAATTAGATGGCACACACCCTCGGGCTGGAGATAACTGGTTGGTGTCTAGGAATGGTCACTTTTTGGCATTAACAAAACATAACCTCTCACTCATTCCTGACACACAACAGTCTCCCTATGATTTGAAAGTGAAGAGGGAATTTTAAAAACAACCATATACAATCTGGATTCAGATCCATTTGCTATCTTCTAGTGATGTTTTTCAGGTATGAAAAGCAACTGACTATCCCACTGTGAAATTATTCTTTATAAATGTCACTCATGGAGATAAACGTGATGAAATTCTGAGTATACAGTTATACTCAGATGTGAAAAAAAGATTTTTTAAAAGTTTTTTATATGCCATGATCCATTATTCTCCATAAAAAATTTAATTAGGTTAATACTAAGATGTTTATTCATTGGAATGGAAATAATTTCTTTCAAAATCATCAAGGTATTTCAGCATGGAGAAGTGTCTGGAAAAGGAGGAAGCATCTAAGCATAAATAATGAATTTCCAGCAGCTTTTCTCGCTATTCCTAGCAAAGACCAAGAACCACAGAAAAGATTATTTTTGTGAATAGTCCATCAAAAATCAAATGTAGCACATCTGCCTTCTAAATCAAAGTGCTTTCATATTAACTGCTAAAGCTCTTGTTGAAGAAATCTCTCTGCACTTTTACACAGACTCCTGTGGGTGCCTAGCTGGCTGTGCAGCCCTTCCAGGCTGTTTGAATGCTAAGCACTGACAGTCTTCACTGTGTGAGATGGGATATTGAGAATATGAGAGACTAAAGGCTTCCACAACTATTTGTAAGCACTAAGGTTCATAAACTGATTTAGCTTTATATTTATCCTCTAGTCTAGCAGTTGCTTTATTAAATACACATGAACATGTTTCCAACTGGTTTTCGTTTCCAACCAGTTTTCCTCAAAAAATCAGCACCAGAAAACAGATTTTATTATCTCTCACTGCAGTATCTCTCACACCTATATTCCTGTGAAGGAATTTGTGACATTTGCTGTTATGAACACTCAGCATGCAATCAGAGAGCACAGATAATACAATCTAACAGCCAGTTGCTGTTAGACATCTCTGCTCCCCTTCATGTGCTATGTATTCCCACTGCACTGTCTCATGTTAGCACCAACATCTGTCTGATGTCTCAGGAGACAGCTCAAGATTCAAAATCAGCAGAAAATTAGCCCTGCAAAATGCTGGAAAACTTTCCTGCCACTTGGTTCCCTGAATCCAGCCACTGAAGGGACAGACATGTAGCAATGACAGCACAGGGATGGAAGGGGGAGAGGAACTAGTCCAGACTATAAAGCACAGCCACCCCCTTGGTGATAGCTACTCACTAGGTCAGATGAACAGTGCTATCAAACCAGATGTGTACCATATACTTTTCCCAGCCAGGCAAAGCTTCTTCTGCACCACAGCCTGAACCCACACTGCTGCATCCCTGGGGGAAGGAGAGGGTGCCAGCTCTGTGTGAGCCCCTGCCTCATTCAAGATTTCACACTGAGAGCAACATAGCACACCAGTTAAAAATGGGTATTCTAGCCTATCATTCTACTGTTTATATTTTAGTATAAGAACTATTATACTGATTCTATGATTAAAAGATTATTTTTAAGGTCACTTCCACTCTGGCATAGTCTAAAATTTAACACTAACAAACCACCATGCACTGCTGGCACCAGTGGTGGAGAAATGAGCATGATAAAACTCCTTCCTTCTGGTTGTAGAGATCTGAAGCTACAGCTAACTCTGAGCTTAGAGGAAGGTTAAGCTCCTAAAGAGAAGTGGGCTCATGACATGACAAGGACTCCATCAAAACCCTTCTGCAAGCTGCTCTGCACCTAAGGGCACCTTCTCTAATTTCCCTAAGCTGGCATCAGACCAGGAGTTACTGAATTTTCTTCTGCTTGTGCTCTGCAAAAGTCAAAGCAGTTTGCAGTGCTGTCACCTTCTTGTCACAGAATGGAGATAATTTGGTACAAAGGAAGATGAAACACTGGGAGATTGGAAATGGAAGTTTGATCCTAACTCTTGCATCACCCACAACTCACTCCAACTTTCCTTCCTTCAGTTCCTCCAAGCAAACAGTGGCTGCTGCATCACTTTCCCTATGTGCAGTAGTGCTTCATGCTTCAGGCTTTATAAAATGCACCAAAATGCACAGGGAGCAGCATCTTGGCAGGACTTGCCATAGCTAAGGAATGGAGAAGAGGCAGGCAAGCACCACCACAAGAAAAAGTCCTTGGAGTCCTGGGGGTAAATATGTACCTGAGCAGAGGCATTCGGAGTGCTGTGTCTTGCCAAAGGCAGGTCACACAGGTCAGTGATGCACAGTGCAGCAGGGAGCCGTGTGCTGAGCTCATGCTCCCGGCACAGCAATGTGGTGCTCTGGATTTATTCCTTGCATTACAAACATTACTTCTGCCAGTCTGTGCCTGCAAGCCATTCTTCAGACAAGTGTTCTCTGTATTGAGGAATACTGAATTTGAGAAAGGAAAAGAAAAACACAAAAAATGACCTTTTTCCTGCATCTAACTTTTGTACACAATAAAAATTGTAAAGGTAAAATCTGATGCAATGCATTTGCGTAGAAATACAAATGCCATGCATCAGCACATTTTCACAACTTTAAATAAAAATAAAACTAGAGGTGGGAGGTAAATCCAAGCATAATTGCATAACCAATGCGTCCTTTAAGGCACCGAGACATGTCTTTAAATCGGGATCTAAGCCTTCCGAGGCATAAAATGTTGCTGCTATTTTCCATGATTTCTGCTGAGTCTGTTCCAGATTTAACAGCTGAAATGTTTCCTGGTGCACTGCTCCTGACAGGTATTAAGTTTCTAATCCAGAGCTGGGCATTCCAGCCTTACAGTACTGTGTTTGCAAGAGACGAGTGACGCAGATGCTAAAAGCTGCAAAAAAGCATCGGGTTTACATTCTCCAGCCCGATAATGGGACTATCCATAATAATACAATGAAAATATTTTATCAGTTACTGAAATTCAAGAAATGATCGGCTTAGAATCAGGCACAGCACTATGCTTAGTACATTATTATGTTATCTACCACAAAAACTGAGGGACACAAACTGTCTGCTTAGCTGAATGGTATCCCCAGTGCTGAGCCTGCAAGTCCCAGCATGGGGCAGTGCTGGAGGTATGTTGGCTTCCCAGGAAATAAAGGAGAACAACACAAGGGAATGCGCACTTTGACAACAGGAATGCCACTCTTCCACACCCAGCTGTTCCCTGTCACACCTTCCACATGACCTTCCATTCACTGAAGGGGACAGCAGGAAGAGAGTACCCAGGAGGCACAGAAAAATGAGATTTTGCTACCAAATTTGCTCCCTACTTCAGTAATGATTCCTATCACAAATGGAAAGTGTCACTGATCATGTGACTCTCTTCAAATTCAACCAAATGAATTGTTATGCTTGCAACTTTTAGCTCTCTAGGGCCTGCTCTGTGCAGGCTCAAATACTCTAAGCACACAGGTAGCAAAAATACAAGGAGGATATCGGGTGACACATAAAAAGAGGATTGTAACACATTTCCAAAAGGCAGAACGATTGACTACAGTGACTCAGTTACTCACAGCTACAAAACACTTCATGAAGACATCGTATATTTAACCTCTCTCTGTCTGCAATGTCAGTGGCACCTTGCCTATTCTTTCAAACAACCTGAGAAATACGGATGGAAAACACTAATTAACAGCATTGTCATGGACTTAAGTTGAGACTGTCAACCTCCAAAGAGTGGAAAAACTCTTAATTTATATTAAGATACACACATACATAATTATTTGAAGTGAAAATATGACATGTGCAAAATTATACTAAATAACTCCAGAATACAAACATGCCTACTTGTATACAATTGTAACACAAACTGGGCTCACACTTTACCAGTAGGAACTTTTATGTCCTTTAGATGGCTGAAAGAATTAATCGGAAACAGTGTTTCATGTAATTATTTATGAGTCATGAGAAGCTGAGGATGTTTTTCCAAATGTCCTGCCTCAAAGCTTTTGACGTGATTTGAAGCCACAGTGAACATTTTAAACACGCATGTTTTTTTCCAGAGTTAAAGGTCACTACAGTATCCAAAGTGAGAGGTAACAATCTGCAGACACCAACTGTGAAGTTTGTTTTCCAGCATATATTCCCTAGGCTTCAATGCCAGTCAGAAAAGCAGCTAGAAAGCTCAGGCCGACACATCCAGACATCCTAGACAGAGTGGTGTTTCAAGACATACTCACTTAACCACACAGACCCAAGATGAAAGCTACATGACTTCCTTGCATCCAGGGCAATGGCAGTGTAAGTTCACAAGCCTTGCTGGGGTGTGGGAGGCAGTGCCTCTGTCCCCACAGTCCACACTGGGAATGAATGTCACCTTTCCTCAAGGGCTGGGGGAAGCTGGGCTGGCCAAGCAGTGCCCTGAGCCTGAGGGACCAGCTGAGGACTGCTGAGGCTGAGGTCTCTCAGCCTCCTTGGAAGGGGTCACGACAGAAAGGGCCTGCACCCAATGTGGGAAGCAGCCAAGGGCTTCCAGAGGAGCTACTGCTGGTCTCGCAGAATTGTTAGTGTGGGAAGGGACCTCTGGAGATCATCCAGTCCATTCTGCTGCCAAGGCAGGATGACCTAGAGGAGGTTACATAGTAAGGCATCCAGGAGGGGTTTGAATGTCCCCAGGAAGACCCCACACCCACCCCAGGCAGCCTCTTCCACGGCTCTGCTATCCCAAAGATAAAGAAGTTCTTCCTCATGCTAAGGTGAAATTTCTCATGATTTAGCTTATGACCATTGTTCCTTGTCCTTTTGCTGGGCACTATGAAAAAGAGCCCGGAACTCTCTCGTCATCACCTGCCTTGGAGACATTTATGTGAATTTGTAAGACCTCTCTGTGTGTTTAGATTGAACAGGCCCAGCTCCTGCAGTCCCTCTTGCCCTCATAAGAGAGATGCTCCAGTCCCTGTGTTATGTGGAGTGAATGTAATTCGCGCCAATTATAATATGGTGTATGTAATATTTAGTATTTTTTGGAAAACACACATAGCTGCCCCCACATAGGTAAAACTCAGTCTGTGTTGAAACCTCATTTGCAAGCAAATGTATGTGGTTCATCTTGAGATGGGCCGTATCTCGAAGCCATACGGGAAGCCCAGGCTCTGGTATGGCATTAACGACCCGAGATTGATGCCATGAAAATCCTCCGGGTGATACGTGTGAATGCTGGATCCCCGTAACTACATCAACACTGGACACTGGATTGTTCCACCCCAACGCCAAGACAAGAAATTTCATCAATGTTTGGGACTCCCAATGGGAAGAAAATGACTGATTGACAAAACCATGTCCTTGGGCGGAATTTTCCCTATAAAAACCGCTGGTACCAGGAGGATGGTGTGGGGCATAGAGGGACCCTCTGCTGAGCCTGTCTTCTCTGTTGCACACCCAGCGCCGACGCCGGGCTCGGCACTGCTCTTTCCTTGTGGCTGGCTAGATAGAATTTGATTGCAAAACAAATATTTTATTTTTCATTTTAATTTGGCTGGACAAATTTTCATTTATGACACCCGCATTATCTTTGCTCGCTCTCCACGAGCTCTCCCTGACGAGCCCAGCGCTGGGCACAGCACTGCAGCCGTGGCCTCACGGGCGCCGCCTCTCCCGCCCCCCCCGGCCCGCGCGGCCCCAGCCCTGCCCGGACGCGGAAGGGCGGGAGGGGACGGCGCGAGCCCGGGCCCCGAGCGCGCACGCGCCATCCCGCCCGGCTGGGCCAATCCGCGGCCGCTTCGCCGCCGCCCTCCCCGCGCCCGCCGCGCGCGTGCTCACGCGCCTCGACGTCAGCGCTTTTCGCCCCTCTCTGGAGACGCCCCCGAGCGGCCGGCGGCGCTCATTGGCCGCGGCGTGGCAGCGCGTGCGCGGTCAGGGGCGCGGCCCCGCCCCGTCTCCCCTCAGCCCCTCCGCTCCCTGCGGGCCGCGTCAGGCGTGGGGTGCGCGGGCCGCCGGGCGGGCAGCAGCCGCCGCCGCCGCCGCCGCCGCAGCCGCCGGGTGGCCGCGCTCCCCGAGCAGCGGGAGGGCCGCGCCGCTCACCTCTTGGCCCGGGCCGCCGCTGCCCTCCTTTC
>QUSF01000003.1:41829068-41975695 GCA_003676055.1 Chloebia gouldiae
GCGGCGCTCCCGGCCCCGCCCCGGGGCCGCCGGGCGGGCGCTGCCGCTGCTGCCGGCGGGTGGGGGAGCCTGCGCCGGCAGTCCTTGCCCTGGGGGAGGCGAGAAAGCTGGGCCCCTTCCCGCTCTGCAGCTGCGGCTCAGCCCGGCACTCCCTCCCAGCTTTCTGCGTGTTGCGGCCGGAACCGGAGGTTTGCGTTGGGTGCCACCTGGGGCTGTGCAGCGTGGCATGTAGACCTTGGCGAAAAGATTCCCCCAGAGTCCGCTGAGCTCTGTGCCTCGTTGTCAGGCGAGGTTTTGCTGCCAATACGTTTTTTTTCGGGGGTTTGGGTTTTTTTTATAGTTTCGGGTTTTTTTTTGTTTGTTTTTTTTTTTAGTGTATTACAGTGAAACCATGAAGCTTAAGAGTTAGTAGTTCTCTTTCTTCCTTTGCCCTTGTTCTTCCTGTCCACAATAGCAGCACTGAAGTAATGAAATTTAAACCAGAAGTAGTTATGACAGCTCTAATGCTGTATATTTTAACAAATATTCTACTATTTCCTGATGGTTTTAAATTGTGTGCACTTGCGTTACCTTTGTTACACCTTTATCTGCTGTAAACCGGACAGATAGGATCTAAAAAAAATTACATGTGCCTTTTACCTCTATTTCTGGTTTGCTCTTTTTGCCTTTTGGTATCATTCTGCTTTGGAGGCCTCAGCAGTTCCCTGTCTTACTGCTACCAATCAAATCTTTGCCTCTATGACATTATACTCTCAGAGTATAAAAAGATGTCTTGTGAAAGGGTTTTTGAAGTTAAGATACCTTGCTTCCTTCATGCTTACATAGAGGATCAGTGATTTAAGGATATTATCTTGTTGGGCTAGATTGATACAAGAGCTCTAATGCTGTATATTTAAAAATGAATTTTAAGAAATACTCTCCTGTTTCCTGTTGTTTAACGTGGGGAGCTTGACACATGCAATAGCTTTCTAAGTAGATCAAGGTCAGTGCTAATCTTTCAGCTGCTCATCTGCTCACTTGCAAAATATTTGGCTTTGGCTGAAGCTAGTACTTGGATTAGAAACAAAAGTCATTAAATGTGAAAGGTATGTTAGCTTGGAAGCTAATGTTTCCACGGAGATGAGGACGTAAGAAAGCTAAAAGATTTTAGAGCTGTAGACTGCTCCTCTTCGAGAAGACTGAATCTTCAGCAGACATTGCAGTTAACATGAGCTCACTTCCTACTTCTGCTGTTACTCTAAAGCAGGTCAAAGTTTCTCTGATGGAAACTGACTGAGGAGAGCCCACCACAAGGCTCTAAAATTAGCTTTATTCTCAACTGCTCAGTGGAAAGGGGACTGCCTTTGGCAGACTTTGCTCACAAGGTCTTCCTATTTGGAGTAATATAACTGCATTTCACATAGAGGGTAAGAATTAGGTAAACTACTAATAAGGCTGTCTGTGTCTGAAAGCTGGGACTGAGAACATGGGAGGACTGCTCATCTGTTCTGGTCCATTTTTGGTCTGCCTTAATAATCTCAGACTCTTCTGATGACACAGTAGGATAAAATTGTCTCAATTTAGGTGAGTCCCTCTTTCCCCAAGCAAACTCCCATTTTACTACCCTCAAGTGGTTCTTTTGAAAGATACACATATTTTGTATACTAAAATTGCTGTGGTTTTGAAGCTGACCTTTCTACTGTTAAGAAAACACTGCTTAGGAAACAAGGCTGTGAATGTGAAAAAGTCAAATGTACTATTACTAATCTTCGTCATAAATCCACTGTTAAGGTATTCCAAATGTCCTTTTTTGTTTGGCTCGTGAAATAGGTGATGGAAAAATGTATTTAAAGGTTTATGTGGTTTCAAGCTGTTGCAAAAGCTTGCTGTTAGTGAAAGGGAGAGGTCTTGCTCTTGTGTTGCCCTGTCATGACTGCATGGTCCTGTTCCATACTTTGCTGTTCCTTGACTTCCTGGTGTGCTTTTGCTGAGGTGATGTGGTTTTCTTTCACTTGAATGACTTTTTACTGGGGCATTTCTTAGCTGTTCTTGTGAATTAAAGTCAGCTCTCAGGTGCATCCCAGGTAACACAGTAATTTAGGGGATGAGGGTGTGCAGTTCTTTCCCCTCTTGTCAGTGGGGCACACAGTTTGGTTTCTCCTGGAACTGTACCTTCACCCTTAGGTTTTTTTCTACTTTTGTTAAAGAGAAAGTGACGACTTACATTTTTCTCTTCTTACAGGAAGAGGATGATTGGAAGGAGTTTGAGCAAAAGGAAGAAATTGATTATAGTGGTCTTAGAGTTCAGTCCATGCAAATAAGGTACTACTTTTTCTTTTTTTCTTTAGTCTAATCCTTACCAATGTCTCAAAAGTATGAGTGTTTTTTTCAGAGCTGCTTCCATGGAGTCCAGTGAAAGAGAGGTTTGATATGTTTGTGATAGTACACAAGTTTGCTACTGGATAATTCAACTTTGACTAGTCTCTGCCAATGTTCATACTTTAGATCTATCTGTTTTGTTTGGGACTCAGGATTTTTTATTAAAAATGCTCAACATTCTGTTCCATAAAGATAGTCAAGGAGTTTCTCAGTGTAGTGCAGGATGGTAATTCCCACTGAATCTTTTGACCACTATAAGGGTATCTGACTCAATCTACTCAGTATCTTCAGCTGGAGAGCAAATTCCTGAACCATTGCACTTATATTTCAAAAGCCCAAAAATACAGTTGTTAAAAGTAGTGTCTCATGATAGGATCCCACAGTATTGTGTTTATGAATCTAATCCACGATTCTTTGTTTTTTTGGTTTTTTTTTATTAGACTTTTCCTATTGTTTGGTGCAAAGTAAGTCTGTTTATGTCTGTCCTGGTTAAAAAAAAAAACTTTTCATCAGGTCAGAAAAAAGGGGTTTTATGACCTCAGTAGACTGAGAATGTCAGATAATCCTCATTGTCCAGGTATTGATGTTCCAAATAATGCCATCTTAAAATCAGCCTACCTGTAACCTGTGCAATAGATGCTTTCTTCTGTTTGGGCAAGTCTGACATTTCTGGAATTCTGGAATTATTTACTCTTTTGGATCTTAGCATTTTCCCCACTCCTTTCAGTTAACTAGTCCTTTGGGCCATTTGCGTGAATTTGCTCCACAAGCTGTCCATGGCATTGAAGTGTCACAGCAGATAATCACATGTCTGATTAGACAACCAGTGAGCTGCAGCCTGACTGACTGCTGGTGCTGTTTGACTGAAAAGCCTCTACTTTGGTTTTCCAGACAAAGGCCAGCATTCCAAATATTTTTCATACTGTGGCAGATTTTCAGGCATGTGGAAGTTTTTGCCACAGGATTTTCTAACCATTTAATTAGTGGATTCAAGGGAAGAGTGGAGAAGTAAGTAAATGGAAGAAAAAATCACTAGAGATTACAAATTATCCATCTGTGGAGGTCTCTGATGAAACAAAATACAAAGAGTGTCTGGTGGAGGTGAGATGCTCCCTGTGCTTGCTCTGTTGTAGTTAAGTCTGTAGACAATGCTTCTGAGTACCATTTAAAATAAGGTGCTTAGGCCCTTGGGCCACCTTGCAACTATGCTTGTTACCATGTTTGGATGAACTGTGAAAGGACATTTACAGGCATTTTTTTTTCTGTTCTCTGACCATTACTTACACAGAAAGCTTACACAGATCGTGATTAGTAGGATTTGGTGTATTATAAACTTCTGAATTCACACGCTGCTGCTGTTGAGATCAGTGTCTTGATTCTTTTCAACAGCCTCACCCTCCACATCTGTCCTACTTTACCACACAGCTTTCTGTAGTAGCTTTGGCCAGCAAATTATTTTGTGTGTCTGACTACATCTATGCAAAATAAAATAGTCTAAATAAAATACTGCCGAGCTTTTGCATTGAGTCTGTGTTTTAAAAAAATTTCATTTTTTTGTCTTGTGCTCTTTTTTTCCTTTTTTTTTTTTTTGTTGCCTGCTTTAACAAAAGAAATTTGAGTTTCTTTGTAGGTTGTATATTACCCGTACATATAAGGGTGTTTCTTAGGGGGTTGTGATTATAGGAGAAGTGAGCTCAGGACTTGATTTCTTTCAGCACTACTCCACTTTCTCCCTCTTGACTAAAGCATTTTATGGAAGCTGGACTTGTAGACCTTTCCTGCTTTATCTTGTCATCTCTTCCAAATGCATGACTGTGTTAGTAAGAAAAAACCCTTTGTGCTCAAATAAGATGCCAATTTCTTTGATCACTTTGTTCAAGTTGAATTTTTAAAATTATTATTCTTTTAGGAGCTTTTTTCCTTTTCAGTTGTCAAGTAATGTAGCAGTGTGCCAGAAATGGTTCAGATGGAATTGCTAGTACAGTGATTACAGGACTAATGTAGTCTAGTTGAATTTATTATCTTCAGCGTGGCAGCCATGGAATCTTGTCTTAGGGGATTGTGTAATCTCTGGCAAATCCTTAAGCCTCTGTTTGTAAGGTGCTACTGGTTATTTTTCTCCTACAGTGAAAAAGAAGATGATGAAAGTGAAAAAAGAGAAGAACCTGGTGACAATTGGGAAGAGACTGGTGGTAGTGGTGGTGTAGACAGATCATCTGGTCCTTGGAACAAGTCAGCTCCTGCACCAGCCCCTGTCGTTGAACCAATTGGTAAATTAAAATCAGACTTGTTTTTTTCCAGTCAGAAGTGCATCATGTTGAATTAAGCTGCTCAGTGGGTAGAGCTCAAGGAACAGCTCCTGTTCAGGCACTTTTAATGAACTAATGGCTCTTTTGGCATGTTAGCCATCAAGGAAATCTGTGTCAAGGGATCTGAGGAACAGAATTGAATTTAAAGTATCTGTCAGATACTTTAAAACACATGTGGAAGGGTTTTTTAATTTCCAAAAGCAAAATAGGGGGAAGCAGTCTGTCTTTGCAGGAGATCCCTCTGTTTTGCAGTCTGTAAAATACCTGTTGGAAGCATTTCTGCTGCTCTAAAAATGCTGCTTTAACACTTAGTGGATGTTCAGCCAGTATCTGATCTCTTGTGGCCATTAGTAGCACACTTTTCAAATCAGTTCTTAAAATGTTGAGAACATGACATTGCAAAATTGGTTATTTTAACCAGGGTAGGATTGGGTTTTTTTAAGTACAATTTATTAACATCAGTGTAGATAAACTACTTAGTCATCCTTTGAGTTCAGAATATTCTTTTCCACTGAGAAATTAATTGAAAAATAGCCTATGTTCTTTCTTGTTTGTAAAGGAGGTAAATCTAATTAGTGTTATTTCATCTTAGATTTTTACCTTAAGTGCAAACTGTTTGGGCAGTCCCCTCTGCATCTGGAGAGGTGTTTTAAATAAGATTTTGCATCTATATAATTATGTGTTTAGATCTGTTTTAAATGTGTTTAAATTGTTGCTAATAAAGTACAAATGAGAAACATGAAGTCCTTGTTAGTAGTTCAGATTCCCTGAGCTTTGTGAGACAATACACTGGAGCCACATTTCAATTTGACTGAGTGTAGGTTAAGTTAGGTGGCACCTGATTTCCTGCCTTGTCTAAAACTTGCTTCCAAAACTTAAAAGATGGAAAAACATACTTGTAAGATTCTTTTCATTTCTTTTTTTGTGGAATTCTGTTTGTGTGTTGGCTGTTTTGGATTCTTTTCAGCTATGAATGCAGCCTTGTTCTCATGTGTGAATGTTGTTGTTTTTCCTAGTTACAGAAACTCCAGAACCGGTGCAGACTGGTGGCGTGTACCGGCCGCCAGGTGCCAGGGAAGGCGGGCGGCCACGGAGAGCACAGCAAGGACCACCAGAGATCTACAGTGACACGCAGTTCCCCTCACTGCAGTCCACTGCCAAGCTCGTAGACAGTCGAAAGTAAGTGCATTCCACTGATCCCCCAAGAGATTTCTAACTGCCTTCTCTAAGTTCTTATTTTGTCCTAGTGCTTAAGCCTGAATCTTTCCATAAGAGGAAAGAAATAACTAAGGGGTGATAAATGTATTGTCCAACTCTATTCCTGTGAAATAACTTTCATAGGATGTAGCCCAGTGAGATAGCCAAACAAGACTGCCAATTGTGTTCTTTGACAGCTGAAGGATTTCACCAAATATTTCTGCAGTTGACAGCATCTGCTTTCCTCAGACACTAGACTAGCCATGGTGAGGCTCTGTGTTACTTCTTCAGCAGACAGATGTAGGAAGTCTTGAGCTTGCAGCCTTGTTAGAGATGTGGAGGTGGTTTAACTGGAGGAGTGCAGTATAACTACAAATCAATACACTTGCTGTCTGAGCTGTGATTTACAGCTCAGATTTAGAGATGTACTCCCTTAGTTTTGCTGAAGTGTTTTGTATTATGTGGTCCTGAAGATTTCGGTCTCACCCTATCTTTTAGTCCTGATCTTTCTATAACCTTATTCCTAGTAGAAGAGATGGCTAGGCCAGTACCTAATTCACTTAGGGGATGATCTTTTGTTATTGTGGGTTTTTTTTTCCCTCCTGCTTGCTATGTTACTGTTTAATACAGCTTAGGAGAAGCTTTGTTTCCTCTGGGTATTTTTTTGGTGTAGTAAAGGAGACATGCTGTTATTGATGCTTTGTGATTTGAATGGTGCAAATTGAGCCAAGATGAAATTCTGAATGAACATTCTAGAAAATTATATCTGCTTTCTAGAACCTATTTTTCATAAATGCACTTAAATTTACCTTGAGACTGTTAATGTAAACTGTACTGGGTGATGAGCTTATTTTGGAGATAAGGTTTTAAAAGGGAATATTTAGGTGTTCTGTTAAACTCTAGATGTTAGTGTTCTGTGTTTGTAATGTTGTTGGGATGGGGTGGAAATGGACGAGAAATTCACAGTTCACAAGTTAGTGATATTTACTGATTACATTTATTTTCCCATAGGGATAAAGAAATGGAGAAGAGCTTTGAAGTAGTAAAATACAAAACTAGAGGTAGGGATGAGGTCTCAAAAAACCAGGCACTTAAACTTCAGCTAGACAACCAGTATGCTGTGCTTGGGGATCAGTAGAGCTGCACACACATTACAATTAAGGAATGCTTTTTTGGTAACCCTTCTACTAAGGTAACTAAACTACAGCTAACAGCTATGATGAACGTGCCACCTTATTTCTGCTGGATCTACTGCAGCAAGTGCAGACTGCTTTGACATAAGTGATTGGTTCTCCTGCACTATGGAAGCATAATATGTTGCAACTTCTCCATTGGATATGGGGCAAATTAATGTAAATGATTGAACAAGAGTCATCAGTGTGCTTTAATTGCTCAGAAAGATACCTACAGCCAGTGGTCATTTCAAAATCTTTTTATGTTCAGATACTGAGCCTTCGTAAAGGTTGACTACCTCAGACTTGATGCACTCATTGTGGACACCATGTGGATCACAACTTCTGGAAGAGAAGGTTACAGCTGTTTTAGTGGCCATCTGAAACTTGAAACCAGCTCTACTGGATTCCTGTCAGAAATCCTGCAGAAGTCAGCCATTTGGTTCCAATTTGCTATGACAAAGATTTAAGTGACCTTAATGACAAACCTGTTTGTTCCCCTTCTGAGGAATCCTGTCGTGTAGCCATAGCCTACTAGAGACTGCTGGAGCATCCCATACCACTCATACTATCCAAGTACAACAGAGCTGTAGTTTGTTTACCTTTCTAGAGTGCTGTACGGAAGTAACTGCAAAAAGAATTAAAATTCATTCAGTATCAGATTTCAGGAATTATGGGTTTGAATGGTTTGTTTGCATTAGCCATTTTCTAAGTTGTCTAAGTATTTTTTTTTTCTGTTATCCACAAAAGAAATGCCTGCCTTGTTTCTGATATCAATGTGCAGTATATTCAAATAATGGTAAAATGTTGTAGTGAAATAGGGTTTTATTTTGGTTTTTGTCATGAAATTTGTCTTTCTCACCCTAAAGCACTAAGACTTAGCATTTTGATTTGACACAGAGGTATCCAGACTCCCAACTACAGTCTTCAGAATTTGTCCTTTAATAAGGAGACATGTGGCAGTAGTGATACTAGATAAAAACTGTTTTCTGTCAAAAAAATTTATTTGTTTATTGAGGAGTGATGCTTACTTGATAAACAGAATATCTTAATATACAGAGAGATAACTAAAGCTGGTAAGCCGGATTTGTTTGGCTACTTCCGTGAAGCATGCAGCTGTCTGAGGCAGCAGTCCTCCAGTTATAACTCATAAATGGTGTTTATTCACAATCAGAAAGTTTGGTAATGATGGAAGGCAGTGACTTCTTAAAGTTACTTAATTTAGTGGAAGTAGGCAAAATGGCACTGGTACACTAGGAATATAGGACATTACCTGCAACTGTTTCAGTGAACCAAATCTGTCAAGTACCAGAAGTGTTCTGCTGTAACTGTTTTTCTCTTCTCTGAATTTTTACATCAGAAGCAAAATGAAGTACAATAGCGGTGTGCTCCAGTGTTGAGGTTTCTCAGAGTAAATGCCAAAAAATAGACCCAACATCCATAAGAGTTGCCAATGGCAAGAAAAACAAGGGAACAAAACAAAGCTTGCTTATGTGTGTCAGAGTACTGTGTATGTGCAGAAGATAAGGATAGTTCAGGAATCACCCAATTGGGTTCCCTTTGACTAACTGCTGACTTGCTTTAAATTTACTTCTCTGAGGTCAATGCAGATTTTGCTGTTGACTTCAGTGGGGCTGGGGTTTCACCTGGTTCTTTTGAGCACAGACTAAAACTGGCCTTGCCCTTGCAGAATTAACTGTCCATAAAAATTCTGCTAGAAGCTGCTATTAAAGAGAGGGCTCAAGAGACTATTCCTAAAGTTGGAGACTTCATTTGGAAACAAAACCCCACTGAAAGACTGATACAAATACCTTGGACTCTGAGCCATGTATCTTCCTTGAAAATCCATTGTTGCCAGCAAAAGTGTTGTCACAATTTCTGTGGAATTCATGGTAGATGGACATGTCACTTGATGGGGTAGAAAGATGTGAAGTCTTATGCTTCTCCTGATGCTCTGAAGAGATTGCGGTCACTAATGCACATGAATAGAGTTTTAGTCTCCTGTGTGAAGGGTAGATGAGACTGTCCATTGTACCACCTATATTTGAGGTTTTTGGGCATGGATCCTGGCAGTTCAAGAAAACCCTGTAAAAGTTTCAAATCAAATAAAATGGAAATATACATGGATTCTGGAGTCTAGTGAGTCTTTACGTTTTAGTTGGAGCTCATGACTGTGCAATAACAGAGGAAACAGCATTTGGATCTCTTCAGGGATAGGCCTTGGAGCGGGCAGTTGTCCTTACTGTCAGGTGGGCTCTCTTTCAGAACTTACAGCAGTGCATATCAATAAAACTTCTATTTATACATAGAAGTTCAGCTTGCTACTTGGCACAGTGTCTTCTTGCTCCCACCATAGAGGACTGGTTTGAGGTTGTGAGCTGAGTATCAATAAAGCTTTGATTTGCTTTTCACTTAAAAGTACCTCTGCTGAATTAAAAAATGGGGAAAAAATTAACCTCTGCATAGCTGCTATTGCTGGAGCCCATCAGGTACTGATAACTAAAGGTGTTCCTCTGGGGGCTTCTCTCAAGCATATCATTCTATTTTCTTTCTGGAGGTATGAGGAAAAAAAATGGGAAATGCAGCAGATTTCTGTAGTACAGAACGTTAAACTGTTTTAAAATAAGTGTTTCTCATGTTAAGTATAGCTGCCAGCAGCTATCAAAATGCCAGTTGTCAATTTCTTCCTTGTAATTGCTCTGCATGCCTGAAATTTTGAGTCAGTCCTCTGCAGAAGCTGCGTATGCGTTGGAGACTCTTGAAGTCCAGCTTTATCCTGGTTTGTTGTTGGCTTTCATTCGAGGCATGCTAAGAATGTCCTTTTCATTCCTTCAAAATGCTTGTTAAAGGATTATTCAATAAATGAAGGGGTTGTCAGTTGTAGAAATGAGATTCTAAATACCAGTCCATATAATGGAGTTGTGTGCCGCTTCAGGGACTCCCTGGCATGTGACATGCTTTTATGGTGGGTTACTTGTTAATTCCCAGTTTAAAGGTTCTGTTTTACTTTCTCTGGCTTAAAATAAAACATAGCCATAAAATTGCTGGTAAAGCATGGAAATGTCCAGTGCTTACTGGGAAAAGAACAGTTAGGATTTGTTTCTCAGTGATACAGTTTGTATTTAAGGATGTTAAAATGCTAAAAAACAGGTAATTTTAATGAAGTTGGACTTTCCAAATGCCCACTTTAGGTATCTGGAATCTGTATTTACTTGAGCTGATGATAAATATAGGAGAGGATTAGTTTTGCCCCTGCCCTTCTCTCCCACTTTAGGGGTGTCATGTTCAGTCTTATTCACAAATGAAGAGGAATTGACAAAAGTGACTGTCTCCTGTTACTTCAGTTTTGTATTTGTGGCTAGCTTTACCAGTCATGTCCACAGTAACTTAGATGAATTTTTAATGGTAGCAATTGTGCTAGAGGCCTGACTCCACAGGGAATAGGGCATTTGGTATTTGACTGCATGTGTCAGCTCTTGGAAACTTTGACCACAACATGGCTGAGACCCCTGTGTTGTTCAGTCAAGTAAACACAATATAAATTTGATTGGGCTGCACTTCTTTGGAGTTTGCTTATCTGAGCTTTTGCAATAGTTGTAGCTTTTGCCTTTCTAATTTCTACCTGTTTGAGCAGTTTTAAACTTGCTTGTGGTTTTCTTTCAAATACCCTAACTAAAATGGAGCAGGGATTAATAAGGCTTCATGTGCTTAAATAAGGTTGCTTACTTACAAAGTAGTAATAATATTCTCTTCAATATTGACATGGGCAACAATTTATACCTCATTGGTGCAAGAAGCTAAATTATACCAAAACCATCTTGAGTACTATATTATCTTTATGAACAGCCACGATCCAAGTTTTGTTGCTGAACTGTAACTTAGTTCCCAAATTCCCTCTCACTGTTTTCAGCTTTTAAGGTTACAACTTGTTTTTAATGATAAATAGGGGCTTTTATGTGGCAGTAGAAAAAAAATAATATGTATACTTCAGGTATATGAATTAGGTATGTACAGAGGGGATGGAGTCTGACATATAGTTACAGATAACCTCCAGAAAAAGTTAAAAAGACAGCTGGTCTGTATAGAGGTTAATAGGAGAGCCTGCAAGCTCTAGCAGATGGAGGCAGAAATTACAGCAGAAAACAGAACAGAGGAGTCTGTCTAAAGTTTGGCGTCTCAAGCATCACCTGTAGTTCTGCCATGTTCTGTTTTAAGTGAAATAGAGAGGAAGGAAGATTAATAAATAAATAAATTAGGGAGAGTGGAAATTATACAAATAAAACATAGGTGCTGTAAGAAGACAGGGATTAGGAGGGTGTTTTCTAAATGATAGCTTTAAGTGCATAGCCTGAGGCATGGAGCAGAGTGTCAGATGTTGGATAGTACAAGTGCTGTGTGGATAGGCACTGCTTGCAGATTCATCTGCAGTGTGACAGATTCATCTGACTTTAAATCAGCAAAAATGTTTAAAGTTCAGTACTTAGGGAAGGCAGCCCATTTTATTTCCTCCTTTCAATGAATTGGGAGAAAGTGTTTAGAGAGAAGGTAGGATTTTACATTGGTATGAGGCTGATCTGTTGCCTAAAGAGAGAACTGAGGACAAATTTCAAGATGGCTCAACAATCCTCTTAGGAAATAAATTGTGTATTTAAGAAAATTATTTTTCACTTCTGCATGCTTAAAGGCTGAGATGTTCCAAATAGCTATGAAGACTTTTTTTAACAAAGTATTTTCTAAATGGTACATACATCGTGGGTTTTGTCTTCAGTTGCTTAAGAGTGTGTGTGGATGCAGCAAGGTTAATGAAATGAAATTCTGCTTACCCAGAATACAAATACTAAAAACATATCACAGTATTAATGAGTCACCAGGAGAAGTAGTGTGTCTGGAATATTGGATTGGAAAGTGTCATCTAGAACTACAGTGTGCACTGAAAAGAAGCCAAGCCCATTTTGTACCAAGAGTATGGGAAGCATGGGACCAAGAGAGTGGGATTTGGCCTAAGTTTTCTACTGAGCTGCTATGTTCAAGTAATTTAGTTTCACTTTGCCTCAGTTTCCCCAGCTGTACCAAAGTAACCAACAACCTACCTCACAGGGATGTTGTGAGGCCAAAGCTGTTCTTTGTCAAGGGCTGGGGCTGATGGAAGGTTCGACAGAGGACTATTAAAAGATCTTTATATTAGCTTTTATTAGAGTATTTTAATACTACTTTGGCAAAGGCTTATTTCTATGGAATGTAATATACATCCTATTTAAGTATTATGTAATTTGACTTATTTTAGTATGTATGAGTAAGGAAAAAGTTCAGGCTGAGCACTTAAGTGGTATTTCCTCTATTCAATTATTTGTGCAACCCAAATGGCATATTACTATAAGGCTCTTTGTTTTTATGTGGAACATAAAATAATCAATATTGCTTTATTTTGTAAACCCCATGACTGAAATAAAATCCTGCTCACAGTTGATAGCCATTTTTTATAATGTGGCTGTTTTAAAGTTTGTTCAAATCATGTGAACCAGAAATGTTCACTCCTGATACTAAAGGGGTATTTTGTCATAGGAATGTGTTTTTCTTCTCCTCTCCATGTGTAAACACTTTTTCTTGCTCTTCATTCTTCCCCTTACTTGAAATGGCATGCAGATACAAGGGAAATAGGGAGAGAGAATAATCTTCAAAACTTGTAAAATCTGATATTAAGGCAAACTGTAGAGGAAGGGAATGAACAAAAGGGAAAATAGTTGGCCTTGGAGGGGGTTTTATGAAATAAACAAAGGGAAGAAATTATCAAAAACTTAGGTGTGAGTGAAATAAGCAGAATAGGTAAGAAGGAATACAGATACAGCAGAGCAATTATCCTACTTACTGTCTCCTGATTTATCAGTTAGCTGCAGCTGAAGTAACATGAAGTAGTAACTTACAAATATGCCTTTGTCTGCTTTTGCTGGTGACTTCAAAGTTCGTTGCTCAGCTTTTACAATGGGGCTTCAAATAGAATCAGAGAACAACACTATGGTGGCCTGCATGCAGACAAATGAGAGCTCTGGTAGGTTCTGGACAGAAATGAGGCCCAGCAGTTACCTTCTCTGATTGACATTTTTATCATTGCAGCACCTCTAAGACAGTTGTTAATGTGCATCAGCTGTGACAGTTCTGTCAGAAATTATTACTGTTAAACTTCAACACTGTTAAACTGTGGTGGTTGCTTCAGAGAAGGTGTTGAACTAGCTGGATAATAAGCACTGCAGAATAACATAGGGCTTTTTGGAATACTTATGATGATGATGGTAACGAGTGAAGTTAAGGTCCATATATTTATTGGTAGGTGGCTTAAAATGACTTTGAAGTATGTATCTTACATGGTGGGAAGGAGAATTGCTTTTAAGATGTTTGTCATCTATCCCCCTAACAAATAAACTACCTTAGTTTTACTGTCCTTCCATCTCCAAGGAGCTGCTTCTACCATTCTCTTACCATTTTCCTGCCTCATTTTTCTAATATGTCGCTTTTTTAAGGTGCTGAAGAAACAGCAAATATTCAATGAGATTATCACCTCTAAGAGAAATAGATGCTGTAATATTTTTCTGTATTGTTCTGTCTTTAATACAGCCTAACATCTTATTCGCTTTCTTGACTGCAACTACACAGTGAGCAGATGTCTTCATCAAGCTGCCCATGGTGATGCCTAGATCGTCCCCCTTGAAAGATCACAACTAATTCAGACTCATGTCACAACTTCTACCAGAGCATGTATGAGTGGTTTAAAACTTTTCCAGTATTTATTGCCTTG
The DNA here is from genome assembly GCA_003676055.1 of Chloebia gouldiae. Classification (NCBI taxonomy): domain Eukaryota; kingdom Metazoa; phylum Chordata; class Aves; order Passeriformes; family Passeridae; genus Chloebia; species Chloebia gouldiae. Next base: position 41,842,895 of record QUSF01000003.1, read on the forward strand.
GTTTTTCCTGTTGACAACTCAACCCCCCCACCCCGATTTGCCAAATTTACAGTCTTTAGAATATCTTAGCAATCACCATCACCCAATAACTTCCATGGGGATTGGCTTTTGCCATTTGATGTACTGAAGTCTTCAGTTTCATGTATATAATCCACTCTTCTGGTCAGTGAGTAGCATGGCAAGCTCTTACTAATTTTTGCTCAATCTGATGTTTCCTATTCCTTTTCATGTCTCCTAACTTCTGTACTGATTTTCCATTCTAGCTGAGAGCAATGAAGTCATCACATTACATCTGTCTGCTTTATTTCAAGTAACTTGCCTACAGAAAACTGTTAGTTAAAATATTGTCATAAGCTTCTTTTTTAATTAAAACAAACCACTTATTCTGTATTATCTTTCAGAGTATGTACTTTATAGCAAAGGGATTCAAACCATAAAAAATGGCTGATAAAATAGAACAAATTTATTGAGAAAAAGGCAAAATATGCATGTGGGCTCCCAGAGCTTAACTTCACTGGTTTCAATAGAATTATTTCTGTCACATAAGGTCAATTTCATTAACATTTGATTTGAGATCAAAGATTTGGGATCATTTGACATCTAGGTGTGACAGCCAGAATCAAGTGCCAGTGAACAAGCACCATAAAAACTTGTTTTAAATTTCTGTGTAATTCTCTTCTTTGTGCCAGAGATTAAGCAGATGCCTTACTATTGTTTAGTCTCTGACCAGCAATCACATGAGCTCAGCCATGCTCAATCTAACATACCCGGGGATAGTATTTAACTGGATATTGAAACTGCATTACAGTATTTGAGATGAAGTAACACTGGAGGGCAGATCTAGTCTTTGTGGTTTGTTTCATCTCTTCATGCTCATCATCTTGTGCTTTAAAGAGCATGGAGCTGTAAATGATGTTGTCTTTAAGCACTGACTGCATTTCCCAGTCATGTTGTGTTTACAGATACTAAGGATGGGTCATAAGGGCAGACTCAAGCCTGGTAGGATGTACAGCCTGACCCTTGAGAGCTGCATTACCTCAATTATCAGAGTACCACATACTAGAGAGCAGCTGCCTTCCAGTACTAATGCTATACTGGGTTGAGAACAATGTACCTTGGATTTTGCATCCAAATATCTCTATCTGTTAGGTGTTCTACTACAGCAGTACGCTGTCAAAAAAGTTGGGGCTGCTGGGAGTTGATGAAATTGGCCAAGGGACGTTGGGAGTTTTTTACTTTTTGAGGATGAGGCGGGGAAAACAGAGCAAATGAATCTGATGGTTGTTAGAATGTAATACTTCATAGCCTCTGCCATGCCTCCAAGTCTCACCTCTGCTGGTACTCACCAAAGCCCTGTCTTGCCACTGTAGCTCAGTACTGTTACTTACTAACTGCTCAGTAACCTTCAGGACTGACAAGTTCTTTGACCGTGCACTGTGTCTCTACTCTGGGAATTGGGAAAAAGGCAAAGTAGCTTGGAAACTGGCATGATGGTGTTTTCTAGGTAATGGGCTCGGCTCAATGTTTTTCCTGGAACTCAAAACTTAGCAAAAATCTGTTGATTTGACCTCTCTTTGCCCTAGAGTTATACCCTCCTTCTGTTCATCTACATCATACCATGCCAAGGATTTCTTAGTCAGGTGCCTGAATTATTCACCACTTATTTAGAAAGCAGCAGGCAAAAACTCCCGAGTCTTGATCATGCTGCATTGTTTTTGTCAGGGCTGAAGTATCACAAACATTCCAAAACTGCCTGGCAAGTAAATGCAGTTTCCTTGAAGAACTGACACCTAGAGAGCCTCAAAGGCTATGCAGGATCTGAATTCCCACGGAGTACAGCAGGAGAGGCAGTAGCACTGCTCACAGTACAACACAGCTCAGCTATGGAAAGGAGTAGGGTTTCATGACTGGTAATGCTCTAGCTTAAACAAAACTGTCTTACCTGGACAGCAGGATCTAGTCTAAAGCATTTTAATTTTTTTTTCATGAAGAGATTACTGAGGGAAGAATTGTAAGAGGATCTCTCTCTAAGTCAAAAGGAAAAAAACAACCTTTGTTTGCAACAGCGTACCAGAATGCCTCAGCACCAGGCTTAATGTGAAGAAATTACAGTAATTGTGGGCTCAGTGTAGTGAAAAAAAAAAAAGAACTATACCGTCTGGCTGGGAAAATGGTTTGGCTAGGAGCCTATGGAGCACAGCAGAAACTGTTTCAGCAGAGTTCAATATGATCTGTTTCTGAGAATCCCTGTGTGGCCCCCACAGTTAACACAGGAACCTAATGGTGCCTGTTTATTTATATAATTGTGTTAACAGTCATAACTTAAGTTCAAAACCTGAGTGATATATATTTTTGTCAGTAGATTTTTTTTACCCTGGTTTACCTATCATGGCTTCTGCATATGACAACTTCTAACTGTGCAGTGCACACACCTGTTGTCCTTTTGTCCCATGGTAATGGTATTCAAATTCTGTAAAGCACTTTCATAATGTTTCCTGTGAAGAAAGCTGAAGAAAATAAATTTATCTTAACAGCACCAACTGAATTTCCATCTCCCAGGTCTGTCTTGTCTTGTGTTCCCCTGTGTATGGCATACAGACAGTAGTGTGCTGGATGTTTGAGGCCCAGTGCAGAAGAGGAGCTGGCTCTGGCTGGACCAGCTGCTTTCTGCTTCTCCTCCCCCAGCCCTCCCTCACTGTCCTGCCTCAGCCCTGGCTCTGAACCAGTGTCCACAAGGACAGAGAGCACTGGAGAACATATAGCACTCAGATCCCAGGTTACTGGTTTCACTGTGGGTTGCTATGTGCCTCATTTTGGCTGCTCTCCCTTCTGCCCTGCCCCAGGATTCACAGCAGCTGCAGGAACTGTGTAGGTCCAAGACTGCTTTTAAAACTTAAGTGGGTAAAGGAATGGGCTTTTATCTATAAAGTGAGAATACCAACACTACCCTTCCACAGCAGCTTCTGGGGACGGGGAAGAAAAAGTCACAGGAACCTTGGCTCTTGCCTGGTAATACTCACATCTATTTCAAATGCCTGCAACGCAAAGCAGCACTTCAGAGATAGAACGGTGAAATACATGGTTAATTCAAAGCCAAAGTTAATTCAAAATGTGATATAAGGCAGTAACCACGGCATTATTTTCAGTATGTGGACTTGAAACAAGTTGGAGATGTTTGATGTCCATATATACCAGAAAGCATCAAGCTGTTATAAAACCCCAAAAGCAGGTGTTAAGACTGTAGTCACTGCAGCTCAACATAGCAGTCTTGTCACAGCCAAGACTCCAGTGTCAGGGGCACAGATTTCACTTCTTTAAAAGAATCAAATCTTTCACATTCATTCTCAGTCGTTTCTGACAATTCCTTCAGGTCATCCTGCTGGCAGGTTGCAGAGCTCACTGACAAAAGATCTGCTGCACTAAAGTAGGAAATCAGAAGCTCAAAGTACAGCCTTGCACATGAAGACAAGCTGCTTTCCTGTTCACTCCCACCTGGAGACCCCACGGCTCAGATGCCTTGTCCCTTCCCCATGCAGCAAAAGGTTTGTTCTGCCCAGCCCAGAGTGAGTCTCCAGGTTGCACAGGACTTAAATGCTTGTGGCTTAGTCTTGGATCTGCAACAAATACTGATGCAAACCCTTTCTAGAAAACAGTATTCAGCAGCTAGAAAGTAAACATAATACACCTTGGCCTTCAAAACAAAAAAGTAAATAGATTTCAGTGTTATGTGTATTCTTCCAGACAACTCCACTGGTCCTGTGCAACTGGATCTTGTGCTTTTCTGTTCAAACTGGCTGTAGTAATTCCAGCTGCTTAAATACAGCTCTTCAGGTTCCACAAGAGCACTTTTGCCCAGACTAACAGTGCACTCACATACAGTATTAAGTTCCATAAAAGAAGACCTAGACCCACTGCTACTGAAAAGGTCACAGACTTAGTCAAGTATTCTGGTTGTCTGACTAAGAGTATTTCCAGCTGCCAGAAACTGAAGTCTTTGGCTCTGGATCCTGTCACAGACTCAAATAGGGAACATGGTCAAGATGAACTTCACCTCTTGGGTAACAGAATTGTTTCTACAGTTGCTGAACAGATCCATTAGCATTCAGAATGGCAACAACAGCACTTGCTGTAAGAAATAATTTCTTACACCCTCTATTAGTACAAAAATTTACAAGCCAGTTCTTTTTGTCTGGTTTCTCTCTTCCCATCCAATAGAAAATACCAGAAGATGAAAAAATAATGTAAAAATCTAAGTCTATTACTACATGGGAAATGCAATGGAATTCTCACCAAGTGGTATTTTCCCCACAACACATAGATAAAAGATGTGATAAGCATTTTACAAATGATTTCTAAACTATTATTATACAACTGTGTCTACAGACAAAACCACTAGTCAAAACCACTAGACAAAACCACTAGTGATGGGATAGTTTGGATATGTTAAATTATGTTTTGGATGAATTTTTGCCATCTTTTTAGATGCTACTGGTAGCCAAAGCAATCTTTCCTATAAGTATTACTGCAAATTTATTTTAATATCAGGACAAGTGAGAAGTGAAACTCAAAGCTTTTAATTTTTTGGGCAAGAATGAAAAAATATAAATACGAATTTAAAAATGTACAAATTAAAAACAGAGAATATGCTTAGTGTATTCTGGATCGCTTGACTCTGCTCATTTCTCCCAGTGCTTTTCTTTTCTGGGATGATCCAATTCCAAGATCTGAGTTATTCTGAAGGTAAGACTCAGCTTCTGGCAGGCAGTAAGACTGCATAGGGGGAGGTGGATCCTTCAGTATAGAAAGAAAAAAAAGAATGGGTCAGTTGAAGAGCAGCTTCTGAGATAAGAGAAACAGCTCATTAGTTGTCTAAAACTGAAACAACAAACAAACATTATACACCTACATTTTAAATAGGCTTTGCGAGCAGCTCCCTACCCTGCAAGAGATCCCACTGCCAGCACCAGAACAAGTCATGTTTAGAGCATAAATTTGAGGCCACAGACCAAAGCCCTCAGCACAGGCACCTTGTGGCCACAATTCCTGGCAAAGGAGGCTCGTGACTGGTAGAGCAGCCGTCCCCTGCAGGGGGCTGGGGCAGTGTGGCAGGTGGGGAGCCCGGGCTGTGCCCACCTGGATGAGGTAGTCAGCGATGTACTCGGGTTTGAGGCAGTTCACTCCCTGGGCTGCTGCCTCTGCCACATTCACTCTGGCGTCATCTGGCTTCAGCTTACTGAAGTCGGCAAAGAGGTGAGTTGCTTCTTTAAACAGAGATGCCGAATGGCCAGAGAACACCTACAAAGTACAACCCACAAAAGTTTAGTTCTGTTTCTTCCCCAAGACAAAGACAGTTCATAACCTTTAATTTCATTCATCAAGCTAACAGAAACCAGTGGGAAATCAAATACTATTTACAGCTGCATTCTGTACCATCACATAGCTGTCCAAAAGGGTGATTCTTCCCATCAGAGCAGAGCACAGAAATTCTATCCTCAATTCCCACCAGCAGTACTGACTTGTGTAACTCAGACAAGCTGCTCTGCCTAACCACTTGCAAAGTGAAGATGACAAAGCTTTTTCCTCCCACTCTTTGACCATGTCTCAGCTACCCTGTGTAAGCACTTTTGTTCATTAAAACCTTTTACTCACATGAAAAATGCCCAGCACAGAGTTAAACAGAAAGGAAAAAAAATATTAAACAAGCATATATATATATTTAATTTCTTTTTCAAACAATACATACTTTTGCTCCTCCTGACTGAAGAAGGCGTCTGAAACCGGCTTCCTTGGTTTGATCAACATTCACAATCACTTTCCAGCCACTGAAAGCTCCCTAGATAAATGACAATTCAGTCAAAAGAATGCCGGTACTGAAAAAGTACAAAGATTTAATGGGTCTATAATTTATCCCTTTTGAGACTATCCATCAGATGAAGACTTGCAATTACCTAGTTTTGCCTTTAAGTATGCATGCCAGAAAAAAAAAAATCCACAGAACATACAGCTACCAGCCCCCTCTAAGGAAAGACCCTCGCAGAGAGTGTGCTTTCCAAAACACCAGACACTGTGAAAAATTTATCTTAAAAAACGCCCAGTAACTTGGAAACATCTTCCCCTGTTCCCCCAGGATGCACTTGGTTACAGTAACTGCATAGTTCCACACAGGCAAAGGGTGTGGGGGATTTGTTACAAGCATTCCTTTTAAAAAGGTTACTGTAAAACACACACCCCATTTTTCCTGACATAACTGAAACATCATCTTTCAATGAATCCTCAACTGCAGTGCCTGATTTGAGAGGAGTTGAAAGGCTTTGGGGAATTCAAGTCTCTCTTCCAAAAATCTCACTGAAAGACTATGAAACCAATAATCAGTTTTGGTTTCCTAACAGAGTTGAGTTAGGTTAGCTCTCCAGTCAGAGCTCTGAAGAATAAACATAATTTTCTTGGCTGAGGGACATTTACATAAGTAGCCACATTGCAGCCTTGCAATATATGAACACTGGTTCAGAGGAGACTAAGACTTTTAATATATCATCACAGAAACTTTTTTAAAAAAACAAAATTATTTAACTAGAATGTATCAAGCCAAGACATTCTCTTCTTGATAACAAGACAGGTTACCTTCCCCTGACAGTGAAGTTTTTAGTTTCTTGGTGACAATCCCTGTCCTGTCCATTCACACTGTACAGCTTACATTACAGGAGTGTCTATATACCTCAACAACACCCGTTTCTTTCTTCCCTTTATGAATTTTTTTCCTCCACCTCATGGCTGCCAGTGCTAGTTTCTTCTGGTTTACATTGATTCCAGACAAAACATTAAGTATGGAGTTACTGCCCCACTCATAGTCTTCTTCCTGAAACAATCATAAGCTTGAATTATGAACCAGTCCTGCCAACTTTATCAGCAGAAAAATAGATTTTTAAAAACCCACACCAAAGAGATAATAAAAACACCTGAAACAAATCTCATCTCTCTCTCTCTCTCTCTCTATATATATATATATATATATATAGATTTTATCTAGCCAAGATAGTTCTATGTAAAATTAGAGCTACGGCTCTGAATTGCTCATGTTTATCTAAACTAACTCATGTTTTCTGTGACATCAAATCTTGCACACTGATTCCTCTTGCAGTTACATCTACAATAGAATTCAACAGCAGGACAAAGCATCTCACTACACTGGATACCACTGATTATATTTCTGCAGTGTCTTCCAAAACAATTAAAGTTAGTTTTAATGCATATAAAGATATGAAGCAGTCTACAGGCATTACTTTAAAGTTAGCCTGGTCAATGTAAAAGAACTGTCTGAGCCAGGAGAAGTACAAAATTAACAATTAGGAAGGCATCAGAAGAGGTAGAGTTCAAAAATATTTACATACATGGTTATAAAATCAAATTATTTAAAAATAATATATGCTCATTTATTGAAAGAATCAAGATTTTATTCCTGGTTTAACAAGAGCCATGTAAATTTAGGTGATAACAGTGAGAATTTACCAAAAGGTAATAAAAGACTCAATTTTAAGAAACAAATATAAAAAGCACAGGTATTTCATTTATCTTATCGGGAGCTTGGTGCAGGGCTAGTTTTCAGACAAAGCTGGCCAAAAACCTCCCAGGATTTGGATTCTCTAAAACTCCCATGGCTTGGGCACCCTAAACTAGGAACTGGTTTTGTGAAGTTGTCTTTCCCTAGTAGTGCAAAACAAAAATAAATGCAAGAAGTCAAACACACTCATGTGATAGTGCTAGGGTGACATGCCTGAACAAAGCAGCCAGCTCCTCTACACGCCTCCAGGTAGGAACGATGAAGCACCCACTTTCCAGCTGCCATCGAAGCCAGGAATTTCTCATTCCGAAGAGGATGTCCCACAACAATGTGTGTGCAACTCGGATCAAAGTACTGTTTCTCAAGTACTATTCCACCTTGAATTGAGGAATGAATTGGATTCAAGTTACTTAAGTGTCATGCTGCACGCAGAAAGGATCAACTCAAAGTGAGAATTATTTGAATTCAGACAAAAACTCAGCTCAAATTTACGTGGCGAATATTATCATTGAAATGACATGGGCAGAAGCTGCTAGGGAGGGAAAAGCAGCTAGGAAAGAGTGGCTCTGTAAAATGCCACAACAACACAGACAGGAATGAGAGACACCAGAAGAGAGCCCATCCTGGGCACTCCCAACAGTAGAGAATGAGGCTGTTGTAAAGACAGCTAAAAGAAAACTAGCAGAAGACAAAACCATTGCTGTTTTATGGCAAAGCTGATTGCTTGCACAATAGTAACACTATATTTAAAGAATTGCTCACAAGCGCAGAAAGCCATAAATTTGAGACCTCAAATCTGATGAGTCACTAACAGAAACCCTTTCTTCTCCCCAACAAGCCACAGCTGAGCAGACACATACTATTCTTTGCATTTCACAAATATCTGGTACCTAATTTCTCAATCAGATGGCAGTAATCAAATCTTTCTTGAGGGTTAAGAGAAGACAGCTGAAATTTAGGAAGTTTTTCTATTTCTTCATCAGTTTTGTCATCTTCAGCAACAACCTAGAAATACAGTAACAGATTTTGAAAATAAGGCAGAAGGATTAGTTTGACAGCTGACTGTTTCTCTGCCAAATATTCTGGGTTATTTATATATTAAGTTTTCTTTTATCTGGGAAAAGGAGAATCAAACCTGTCAGTCACTTGACAAAAAGCTTGGATCTTATCATATTATCCTTAGGCTTCTGCTTGAACATCCTCTTGGTTCCCCCTTTCTTCAGGACACAGCTGAACTAATCTGTCATAACAAGTAATCTTTCATTCACATCCATGGAATGCCAGGTTGAACACATGAAGAAATCAGCACTGATCTATCACACTGCCTCATTCATTCACTTTCTCTCAAGTCAGAAGACTATATTCTTTGAGGGCCTTTCCACTAACATGACACATTATGCCTCTGAAGACACAGAGCTGCTGAAACTTTGAGCATCAAGTGACACACGGCAGGTGAGACTACAAGCTCATTTTCCTTTCCCTTTCCAAGTTCAATATAAAACAGAATTTTAAACCAGGTTTTGGCAGAAAAATAATTTCCTGTTTGTACCTAAACATAAAATTCTGGCTACCACCAAAGAAACAAAGGCCTAAATTTTTTTCTGTCATCCTAACATGGCTAGAGGAGTTACAAGTAGTACACATAGTAGTTCTTCACTCCAAAGCCTGCCTTAGCATTCCAGCACTAACTAATGGGACAAAAAACTTCATTTGTCTAAAACAAACAAGCTTTATCTTTTTAGCAAACATTATTTGTTAAAAATTTCAAAGGAAGGGGGAGTATTGAAAATAACAGAAAAAAGAGAATAGAATAGAACTGCAAAAAAGTAATCCACCTCAAGATTTTAAATCCAGATCTGCACATTTTATATTTATCATCAAATCCAAAATTTCTTTAAGTATAACTGCATCTCTCAAAACACTAACAATCATAAATATTTTCCCATTTGACAAACCTTTTCTTTGGGCTCTGGTGCCACAGGAGGGTTAGCCAGGGGGAATGCAATGCTGGGGGCCTGTGGAGTAGGGATCAAGTTATCCTTAACTGGCGTTTTGGGATCTCTGCATATGGGATTCTTCAGACTGTCAGTCGCATCTCCATGCCCAGCCTCAGCAACAGCTGTGAAAGTAAAGTGGTGTTGCATGACTTGCCTTTGGCAGAATATAATTATGTATAAAGTAAAAGATATAATAAAAAAAAAATCCCCACAATTGCTGTACACAACATGTACAGTTATATTTCACCTGCTTTTCATAAAGATGCTCATCTTTATACCACAAACAGCAATATTGCAATCATGTCCCTGAATGCTTTGCTTTTAAAATAACACCTGAAGGCCTCAAATGATCTGATTTCTTTGGCTAAACTGCACTGATTTGGTTGAAATAAAAACCAGCTGAATGGAATTATCTAATTTTCTTCAACCTCCTCTAAGACAAGGTCAGTTTTCAGGAAGACTGCTGCCACAGAAACTCTGCAAGTAGACTGAGGGAAGGAGTTGGTGACAGCAGGGAGAGAGAAATAAAGGATTCTGCTATCTCAGAACAGAAAGAAAGCAAGACAGATGAAAAAACATCTGGTTTTGGAAGAAAAGGTATGTTGCTTCCTTAGTCCTAGCAACAGACTTTAGACTTCAAGAACAGGGAACATAAATAAAGTATCTTTACCAAATCCTAACCCAAGCATGTCCATCAGCAACTTGACACATCTTTGTTTTTGGGTCTGTGAGTTAATCTTGTACCCCAATTTTTCACCTATAAATATTTCCACTACAATGCAAAAGATTTTGCTCATGGTATTCCCATTAGAATTCCACTATACTTACCCGAGGGGTTACCTGGAAACCAGCTGTAGTCCAAAAAAACCAAATAAACCAAAACAACTTGGAAAATTTTATGAAGTCTTTCAAGTTGGCTTTTTTTGGAGCCACAGCAGTCTATTTTTAGACAAGCACTGACTTGGTGTTTGACCACAAATGAACAGTAAAGCTTCTCTTTAAAAAAAGGCAACACATAATGGAACTCAAAGATGTGAAATTGTATTTCTGGCCTCTGAGAAATGCCAACCATCTTCACTTTTTTTGTAGGTAGAACTGAAATACTACTATATTTTAGAAGTCCCAAAGACCAAATGGATGCGGTTACACAGAACAAGGATATTGCATTTGTGATTTTACCTATACCAGCCATCTCTGCATCAGGTACAGATCCTTTGAGGGCAGACTCATCCACGTTCTTATTGGTGTTACTCTGACCTTGCTCAAGGCACTGAGAAGGACTATTAGGCCACTGAAGGTTGCTGACAAGTCTTGCTCTCTCTTCCCTCGCAGTAGGATCATCCCAAATGATCTGCTCACTCTGGGATGGCTCTGTATTTATATCTGCCAGTGCCTGGCGGGACTGCCTAAGGGAAAAACCAAGACACCTTACAGACTCATTTTACAGAACACTTCCATTCTAGGAGGCAATGTGTTAATGATCTCATCAACTGCAGCACCCAAGTGACATCATTATTAGAAATTATGGCTGCGAAAGGGGAAAGTTTCAGTATAGAAACTATTCTAACACCCTGGCTTTATGAATCTATGTGTCAGCATGGCTGAAAACGTGCACCCAAAATACCAGTTTTTTTTTTATTATGTGTATATTAATAAGTTATTGTAAAATCAGTGTACCTTACTCAGTATTTATTAAGCCTATTTCTTTGCAAATAGGCACCAAACTAAATGAATAATTTTGCAATGGTTCCATTACTGTCTTACTGCACATCAGTGTTGATGGAGTTCAAATCCTATTCTCCATTTGGAGAGAAAAGAAAAAGAGAAAAAACATTCACAGAGGTGATTTGCAGCAATGCCTACTAATTCTTTATGCCCTATGTAAGCATTTATACACAATTTCTTCAAAATCTGTAATAACACTAAGGAATCTGAAGAGAAAGAAAATAAGCCAGTTCAAAACCTGAACATTAAAACCAATCATACTATTCTGATTTCTATAAAAAACAAAAGACACCCACTATGGATTAAGCCAATAGTCTGACTTTACCTAGCACATCCAGTTAAAGATTCTGAATTGCAGGAGAAGCAACTCCAGCACATCAGTAGAAACAGACAATACATCTGAAAACCTTGGAGACCCACTCAAATTTCAATGAACGTCTAAATACATGCAAGGACAAAACAAGATTCATTTAATCCATACCTTAGAGCTTCCAAGACCCTACTGCGGCCATTTCGCACAGACCATGTGCTATCAGGAGTGGCTGGAGAGCAATCAAAGCTGCTCCTTGAAAGGGATCCTCTTTGCCCTTGTGGTTTCACTAGTGATGTGGCAGACATGAGCTCCTGCAGCTGCCTTTGGAAGTTCTCCCTCATTTCTAGTGCTTGGGTTAAAACTTAAGAGAAGAAACAAAACTCGTAATATCACAACTCTTATACTGAAACAAGTGAAAAGTGAACAACTGCTCACTATTTCAGTGAAAACTGAAATTCCAGTCAACCTCCCTCCTCCACTAGGACAAAGACTATATATTAAAAAGAGGAAAAGTACCTGGGCAAGAATATCAAGGAAAACTACATATGCCCTAAGTCACCTATTCTTAGACACAAGGAGAGATCTCCATTTGGTTCACTTCTGAATCTCTTCACACAATCCAATTTAGACCCACAATAACATATTTAATTACATAATATATACTGCAAAACAGAAGTCTGTTTCATTAAGGATGAACTTCAGTGTTTTAAAACAAAGAATTGGCAATTAAGTATCTTCCAATGACTGGTCATGATTTTCTTGTGGGCTGTCAAGATCTTTAAAATAGAGAGGAAAACCCTTTGCTGGCATCTAGCAGCAATAAAAGCTAGCTGTACTTGACCAGTATATTAATATGCTGCCTAAAGTTTCCAGATTTTAGCTTTCAGCACCTGGAACTGCAAAGGCTCATATTGATAGTTTGATAGTCCATAAATATTCTGAAAACAGCGATTTACATTTACCTCCTTTGGATTCACTTGCCACAATATGTTCTTCCCCTACAGTGACTGTTTCCTTTATTTGGTCAGTGGTTACATCATCTTCAGCATCATCTTCATCCACTGGAATAATCTAAAGCCAATGAAGACAAGTAGATTTCTCAAATACCTTTTATTTTTCTTTTAATTTTTAACCATGTCTGACACTTATATAAATTGAAGATCATTAATCTTGCCTTAGAGTAAATCTGGCCTTTCTGCTACTGCAATGACAGCAGAACAGTGAACAGTAGCATGGGTGACTACTGCTACGCTGCAGTGTTAATGTCTGCTAAAGCTAGGTCACACCTTGGATCTCACTACCTAAAAGAAAAGATATCTATCTATTCAAATTTGGAAATGCTGAAATGCCTGTGTTTTCCTCCATCACCCTAGAAGATGAATATTACAAATGCAGAACATCTGCAATAACTACTATTAATGACTAGCTAAACCTGACTGAGGACATTGCTGAATTAGTATCAATGTTTTTATTACTATGTTAATATAACTATCAACTGAATTCAAATCACTTCATGGAACCATGCATTCCTATCACATATCATACCTCATTTTCCTCTGCTGGTTTTCCAGTTGAAAGAGGCTTGCTGAAGGAGGAGGAGAGCCTGATGTCTTGCGCTGCACTGATGTCCAGGCTCATTTTGGGATTGTAAGTGTGAGGAAAGAGAGATTCAGGAAGCCGTTTACATTCTCGGGCACTCTGTAATAACATCAGTTATTAAGAGAAAGATGAGGAACTGATTGAGATAGAAGAAACTTCACACCTAAGCATAAGAGAAGTACAATAAAAACACTGTCAAAAGAAGTACTTCACACAAGGGGAAAAACATGGTTGCTATTCTGGGAAAAATGTAGCAGAAGTGTTTAGTGGAAGAGAATTTAACTTCGCCTTATGGAGAACAATGTAAATGTACATCAGTGAAAAGAGATTGCTCAATTTATTAATTAAAAGCAGGATGCAAAACATCAGTCCTTATACACGTTCAGTATAAATGCATACAATAAACCTACTACCATATAACTGGTTTTAAGCCTTCATTTCCCTTTACTTTTAAATAGGGAACAAAACAAGCTTCATACCTCTAAAAGCCAATGTTCTGAAACAATATGTATACCCCGTTCTTTAACAGATTTGTACTCCTTATTGTTATCATTCTGTCCTCCCTTATAGATGAAGTGTGTTACTGTTTCATCAAAGCACCATCTGGAAAAGAGAAAAATATACAACTTGAAGATGGAACTTCTATCTATCATAAATCCAACTCAAAATTTTTCCTCTTGTTCAAGTTAAAGTAGTTTTGCCTATTTTGTTATGCCTCAATAAACAATGAGCCCACTTTCTTTGACAGAAAAGACAGCAATCAGTTTCATGATAGCACAACTTCAATGTGTTTTGAAAGCACCCCTGAAGAAAATAAAACTAAATAGAATAAACATATGGAAAATAGGGGTTTTGCTTTATGTTTTGCTTTAAGTGGGATTTTAAAACAGTTTCTGAAAATAATGTGTGACCCAGGACAAGAGCTTTTTCTTTTTTTGTCCAAATATCGAACTGCAAGTGAAATACTGATCCTTGAAGCTCAAAATAAACAAATATGAGGACTGTTACTTTTTGAACTGATAAAAACAAGTATTTTCTAGCTAATCCAAGTATCTTTAGCATTTTTAAGGTACTACCAAACGTAAGGGTAACATCCTTCACACCATGAATAATAACACTTATATAAAAGTCAGTAACAAAACACGTAAATCAGATGTAGTGGAAGCAGAATTCTGTCTTAAATCAAAAATGTTAGTGTGTAGTTTCTCTTCATGATAACCTATTTTTGCTAAGCTTTTCCAAGAACACTGACTTAGCCATGCTTACAATCTAGAAAATAATTTGTTTTGAGACAGGGAGAAACATACACAAATTCACTTTAGACTCAAAATGTAAAATACAAAGCAAATGTTAAACCAACCAAAAGATAAATTTCTTCAAACCAAAGGAGAAAACAAAATCTGCAATTCAAGAAGACTTCTGGACAAACAGTCTTTCTGAGATGGATTTACAAAGAACACAGGACTGCAGATGTGGCAGGGAAAAATGGCCTTATTTCACACTACAAGTGGATGACTTGTAATGTTGTTTAGGATGGTGAAATCTAACGTTTAGCTGTAGCAAAAGGCATAATTGGATGCAAAGACTCAAAGTTATTAGAATTCACATCAGTGCAAAAGTTCAGAAGCCACTGTATTGGCTGATACCTGTAGTCTGCTCCAAGAGAAGCTGCTACTGCATTCAGCTCCCTTTGCCTCTTATTAAGTTTTTTACTAACGTATATAACAGCATCAGCTAGAGGCTTGGGGTCTTCTTCCTGGTCAAGCAGCAGGGATAAAAACACAAGAGTCATGATTAGAAGGCTTCTGTATCAATAACAAAAGTACTTTCATATTTAGTGAAGCATGTAGTAAAATATACAGTGACAACAAAGGTAAGATAAACACACTTCCTCTATTTTTGATGCTCCCCTACCCATGCTCAAAACCCAGCACTAGTAACATACAATGCAGGAGGAATGCCAAGATTCAGCCAGTCTCCCTAGAACATACTCTACTCCTTTCATCACAGGCTGAACACTGAGATTAAGAAATTATGAAACCTGATGCTACTGAAGTATTTTATTGTAGAGGAGTGAGAGAAGTAAGACTAAGGAGCTACAAAACAAGAAGTAGCAGCCTTCCCTTTCCAGAGGTCTTTAGCTTTCTTGCCCCTCCAACAGCAAACAGCACTAACGTGGCAAGCAATACATAAATCCTCCCTTTCCTCCTACACCTTTTTTTCTCTCATTTTTCTTCTCCTATTAAGCACAGAGGATGGCAGGAAAAGAAGACACATGCATTAATAAAGAACTCTGAACTTTAGTCCAACACAAAATATCTAACCCTGTGCAGGTGGAACCAGAAAATTTCTTCAGTATGGTATCATTCCAATACTACAGAGTCTAAATTGGTACATATTTATATGCCATGTTACTTAGCAATTGCTTAATATTCAAGACAGTAGTGCAGATAGTAGAAAAAGATTTTAAAATTATTTGTCTTCCATAAGGAAATTCCTCTATCTTACATTCCCTTAACTGTCATCGAAGAACACATAATCCTATGAATTTACATTCAAAACTATGACAAATAACAATTTATAAATTCGTTTGTAACTTAAAGCACAAAAGAAAAAGCTTTTTCTTAGTTAAACCTATCTTCCAACAACTAAACCCCCAAATTTCCTACCCCTTCTGGCTGTGCAGCAGCCAACTGAGGGCTGGCAGTAAGAGCTGCTGCGTGAGTTGTGCTGCTTGCCAGTGCCAGTTTCAAGTTTCTGCCAATGACTTCGGAGAGAGGTGTGCTCAGTTTCCTGGTTCTTTGTTCAGAACCTCTAGGAGTTCTCAGAGCTTCCAGAGCATCCTATTAAAAAAAAAACAAAAAAAAACCAAAAAGAAACTGACTGACTTTAATGAACACCTTACAAAATTCTCACTCAAGTGCAAGTTTTACAAATACAGTAGGACTTTGTACTTTGTACTCCTAAACCAGGACAGCAAACTACAGCTACCAAGTGCAACTGTAGAACCACTGCACAAAAGCTGTACAAGGCAAACCCAATCTTAGGGTCTGCAGAAGCAAAACAAGAAGACAACAGTTTATTAATCTCTCTGTTCACTGAGAACACAGAGAGTTCTGATGAACACTGAGTTCATCACTGAGAACTGCCCTCAATGGAAAAGCCAGTGACCAAACCCAGGTACTCCTAACCTCAACAAACTACTTTAATGTACTCATACCTTGCCTCACAAGAGTTGCATTTGAGTATGTGAGTCTATCTGCACCTTCAAAATACCATTTCAAACTGTCCTTTTTTATATAAAAAGAGAAAGTTTGGTCTAGAATATCTTGCTTTTGAATATTATCAGAGCCTTTACTTCATGAAGCAGAACTAGCTAAAGAGAACACCAGATTCTTCTATGTTTGCAACATGTTTTGTCCTATTGTGAGCAGAGGGATAAAAAAAAAATACAGAAAATCCTGCCACAACAGACAACCCACAAACAACCCCCCAAGAAACCTAACAACTCTGCAGGAATTCAATGCATTGATCTTTCAGTTAAGGCCTTGAAATTTAAGAACAAATCTGAAGCCTTCCAAAGCACACCTGAGTCATTCAGGAGCTCTTCCACTGCAGATACTCCCTAAGTGTCTGGGGTTTTTTTTGGCTGCATTTTCTAGCCTAACGTGGCTTTCAGAATAAGACAATGAAGCCAAAATCCCAAGCATCTTTCAGCTTGTAATAGTAGATTTGTTATTGCTCTAAAGCTATTACTTTAAAACATGCCATCAAAGTAGTATTTCATCAGAAAATGCAAACACTTGCTTACAAATACATGGAGCAATTCCAAGGTGCCTTGTCACATTTATCAGTCTCTAGCTGCAAAGAACACAGACTGGATACTGTCTGAGGTGTAGGACACACAAGCATATGGTGCAATAAGCACAAATGAGATTTGCTAATGACATAACAACACTTACTATTAAAAAAATTGAGTCCACAGGCCATTAACTAAACTGTATAAGTAAATGAGCCAGTTTTCCTGACTTTGTTCAAAAGGGAAAGTCTGTATGTGAACAGCATAAAAATGGGTAAAAGCACAAGTTTCTGTGCTGTTTAAAGTTTATGCACATCAAACACTACTGGCCACACAGACGAAAGAGTTTGTAAAAATCACCTTTACATCAAAAGAAGGCTTGAAGAATTTGTCTTCAGAAAGAAACTTTGATGGTGTGTCAAGATTTAAAGATGGTTCTTTCTGAAGTGGCCCCCCTTGTGCAAGAGGAGTTGTCTTCCCAGTTTGATGAGAGATTACAGCTTGGAAAGCTTTACTCTGAAACCTGTTGATATCAAGGGGGGTCACAGGCCCTTTTTTTCCAGCTTCAAGAAGATGAATAGGGTGCTCCAAATCAGCAGATTTAATAGTTGCTGGCGTCTTGCAAAACTGAGTAACGAAACTCTCCATATCTTTAAAAGAAACAAACAAGTAAATTGGTTTTCCATTTGAACACAGACCCCACACACTCTTATTTAAACAGCAACATGAAGAACTGAAGAGAGGGGCATCAAATCATTGCAGACTAGTAAGTCTGAAGTCCTAAGATCGACCTCTCATCAATTCCCATGCAAGCTACAGAACAGCACACATGCCAAAAAGGACAAAGTTGAGACAGTGAGTTTCAGTCCCAACTGACTGATAACCACAAGAGTCCACTGTCTCCACCAGATTTGCAGCAAACACACAATATAATTTCTGTAATCACAACTCAACAGCATGGTTGTAGGTACAACCTGGTCTAATGGAAAGAGTCCCTGTCCATGGCAAGGGATTGTAACTACATGAACTTTAAGGTCCCTTCAAACTCAAAGCAATCTACAATTCTATCTTTATATTTGGAAAAATATCCTTTAGCTCTAATACTGTGAAGGTGTTAGGAAAGAAAATTTTATCACACCTGCCTTCTTTATTGTAAACAAACAGTATAATGACACAAAGATATGCCCTAGCTTGCTAAGAACCAACCTTCAGCCTCTGCATCCTCAACCAAGAACTTGCTTTCATCTGCCCGCTTTCCTGCCCTTGCAGACTGCAAAAGCCAAGCTACAGTGACTGCTGGCAAATTCCACTTCTTCGCAGCTTCATACTTGGAGCCGTTTGGTTCTCTCACCACAAGATGGGTGCTGGCAAACATTCCTTTTTTCACACTGGCTTTTCGCACAAAGAATTCTTGGACTCTACAATTAGGTTGATAAAACATTCATTCAGTCATAAACAACATTAATCTAGGGCACATTTATACTGTTATAAATTGTATTCTCACAACAGAAAAAGAAACAATAGAAATAGATATTTACGGCAACGCACTTTGTACTTTACAGCCTAACCTTCACAAAAGAAAAAAACAAAAATACCCCTCAAAAAAACCCAAAACAACAACCAGAAAATGTTACACAGTAATGTTTTGCTTCTACCAGCATTGAAAACAGTATTCCTCACACTCCAGCAATCCTCCAGCAACATCCCATTTTCAAATCATACACTAGGCCTAACATTCTTCAGCAAGATGAATGGCACAGGCTTGCTTCCCTTCCCGAGTCAACAAGCATCTCTTCCAAATGAACAACAGTTTTCTTTATATTACAGTTTTTCTCTTATTATCAAGGACACAATCTGGCAAAAAGATGCCAGGATTGAGAAGTCATCAGCAAAGAATTTAGTTTGAACAGGCTACAAACAAGATCAAATGAGACTTACTCTAAGCTACACTATTTTACTATGTCATGACTAAACATGCTTTTCTTAAAGTTTTTCAAAGATTTTGGTGAACTCTAAGCAAATAGGGCCCCATTCCTTAGGAGCTGGGATACTGAATGGGGTTCACCATGCTTATGAGGCTGAGTCAGACAGTACTGAAGTGGTCCTTTCCTAGACAACCAAAAAGCAACTTGGAAAGCCACATCTGAAAACTTGACTTTCATTGATTGGTTCAAGAATAGAATAAAAAGTTGCCAAGACTCAGTTACTGAGAAAAAAGAAAATGAGCATATTCTAGTAGAAATTAGATTGTGTGCGTACTGAGCATTATTTCCTTAAAAGAGAGCAAAATTCAAGACCTATATAATGATGTTTCATTGCTTCAGCACCAGGTTTTGTAAATGAATGGAACTCAAATGATTTTTTAACTCCAATATTTGTACAGAAGAAATTAAATGCTAACGGCAGCACATTGGCTCTTGGAGAACAAGGAGAAACCATGACAGGAGAAGTACCTGGCTCCCAGCAGTTCTGCCAGATAAACAAGAGAGTCTCTCTCTGCACCTGTGAACTGGCTAAAAGAAAGAACACAATCTTCCAGAGGGGTAGCTCCTTCCATTACCAGGACTGGTGTGAAAAGTGGATTGGATCGGATGTCTAAAAGAGCCTGCTGTTCCACACATGTTATCTTCAAGAAGGCAAAAGACAAAAAAATGTCAATCAAGCCAAATAGTAACAAAGCCAACAAGATTTCAGCAACTCTACAACAGTCTCAACAATGAGCAATCGTGCTTCCATTATCACACCTGAGATAAAGTATTTCCCATTGGATCAGAAAAACTCTTTTTTTAGACCATGTCTATTTTGTCAAGGTTGACATATTGAAGCATTATTCAGAACTTTTCAGTTACTGAAGTTCCAACCCTGCAGATTCCCATAAAACTGGAGGTTTCCAGTCCAATACATGATCAGAGGGGTCTGTATAGACATACTTCACAGGAAGTTACCTACTACTTAAAGTTACTAACAGCAGGTAGTCTATATCATGGGCTGGCTCTTGCCAAATATGGTTAATATTCTTTGACTCTTAAGATACAAAGATTTGCTGTTCTGACACAAATTAAAAAAAGAAGCCATAAAAAGCATGAAGCAAACAAAAATATCAAATAATTATTAGTCAACTAAGCAAACAGGGCATTGTTTGTTTGAAACTAACAAAAATATCAAATCGTTATTAGTCAACTAGCTCCTTCTACAGTTCACTTAGACAGAATGCTGCCAGACCTCATGTAAGCCTGGGTCACAACAATGCAGTCCTATTTAACAGTCTGGTGGAAAATGAAGTGAAACAGGTAAGACACCCTACAGTGCAGAGGCTTTAATGAAGGCTTAGCACACTTAAATGAAATTAGGCTAATATCTTCTTTATATTTAAGCCATTAATAACTCTATTCTGACAAGACAAATTTCTAATACAAATACCTGTTTATGTGGGAATTGAGAAAGTAACTCCCTTACCAGCCATGTATTTGTGACGACATCACCAACAGTTGCCTTCACAGTGCACCCTAATATAGGTACCACAGCATAGTCTGCAATGGTTCTGCTTTGCAGTGGCACAACTTCCCCAGCATTCTCCTTTATAATATCTGCAATGCAGGACTCATCCTCCTCACCAAAACCCAGAAGAAGAAATCTCTTCCTGAAAAATAAGCCTCCTTCAGCCAGTGCAGAAGACTCTGCCAAAGACCCATTACACACAGAAGGCTGATTCTCTCCTTGGGTAGTCAAGTTAGTAACATCACTGAAGGTTTTGGATGTTAGTTTTTCAACGTCATCTGAAAGGTAAAGAAAAATAAAAAAGAACCAAGTATAATAATTGTTTGACAAGAACATCAAAGACAACCCGAAACAGTTTCATGATGAAATTACAGGATCATGCTGTTTTCAGACTGGTTTTAGTTTAAAACTATTCTATATAGGCCTATTTAAATTTGCATTTTGAAACACAAAGTAGAAGTTAACTTACTAGATATGAATGAATATTTAATAAGGAAATTCTGCAAGCTCAAATGCTAATTATGAGCAGTTAAACCTTCTACAGTATGCTGAGCCTAGAACATACCTAGTGTAGAATAGTTATTTACATATTGAGAGAGGAAGTCATCTTCAGCAGTTTGCTGGTGCTTCATAATGTTCACAGCATCTTTCTTCAAGAGACTGTTTTTTTT
The DNA here is from genome assembly GCA_003676055.1 of Chloebia gouldiae. Classification (NCBI taxonomy): domain Eukaryota; kingdom Metazoa; phylum Chordata; class Aves; order Passeriformes; family Passeridae; genus Chloebia; species Chloebia gouldiae. The sequence continues at coordinate 41,864,055 of QUSF01000003.1, forward strand.
GGGAAAAATTGACTTCATTCCTGGTTGTTCTAAAATTGGATTCTCTAATAGCTGGTAGTTTAGAGGGATATAGTGTTCCACTGGACATAGACAACCTTTACCAAATGATTCCAGCAACCACTTTGCTGTCACTATATGAGGCCTATAAGATAAAATGTTATAGAAACAAGTCACTGCAGGTTTCAGACCAAAAAACACGGTACATACACATACATACAAAGCCTGTAACTCTAATCCCTTTATTATTTTAGTCTGATAACAGAGTATTCCATAATTATTTTCTATAACATAAATTGTATCTGCCACTGCACTACCAAATTCTTCCTCCTCAATGCACTAATAAATACACATTAACACCTCTTTTCACCAATAAGAACACTTGCTTTTCTTCTCTTTGGGGTCACCCATGGCTACTCAAAGATATAGTACTGAAAAGCATATGTGAATGTACTTATTACTACTAGCTGTAAGTCTTTTCATTTAAATCAAGAAATACTTAATATTTTGAAATCAATATGTGATTCCAAAGAATCATACAATGGTTTGGAAGGAAACTTAAAGATCATCAAGCTCCAACCCCCCTGCCGTGAGCAGGGGACACATTCGACTAGACCAGGTTGCTCCAACCTGGCCTTGGACACTTAAAAGGGATGCAGCAACACAGCTTCTCTGAGCAACCAGAGAAGCCACCACCCTCACAGTAAAGAATTTCTTTCTAATATCTAAACTAAACCTCCCCTCTTTCAGTTTAAGGCTATTCCCCCCTGTCCTGTCTCTACATGTCTTTGCCAAAAGTTCCTCTCCACTTCCCTTGTAGGCTCCCTTCAGGTACTGGAAGGCCACAATTAGGTCACCCCAAATCCTTCTCAAACTAATCCTCTCAGCCTGTTTTGGCAGGAGAGGTGCTCCCTCCCTCCCACCATCTTGGTGGCCCTCCTCTGAACTCACTCCATCATTCTGATGCATTTTCTGTGCTGGGGACCCCAGAACTGGTGGGAGAAAGAAAATTAGGTGTAACTAAACCTTAAGCAACACAGTTATCACAACCTGTGAGCTGTCTTGTCCAAAAAGTGTTTCAGCTCATCATTATTTTCCCCCACAATAACATGAGTAACATCTTCATTAAGTTGATTAAATCGAACGCCACCACCACAATTAATAAGCCTTCTCATCTTGTCCAGCTTTCTGCCACTGAAGCCACAGAGATAGATCTACAAAGAGAACACAGCAACAAATAAAGCCTTAAAAATGTAAAAAAAAAAAATGTAGAATGTTTTAGTATAATTTGTTTCAACTGCTGCAGAACACAGAAAGTAGTGTTGCAGCTTCTAAGAAGCAGCAAAAAAAAAAAGTTAAGCATTTATAAAGATTAATTTAGCTTTGCAAATTAATCTAGCAAAGTTTTGATGTTTACTAATGGAATGAATCCCTGAAATTGCATAAGCAAAAGAAAAAAAGACCAAATAAACCTATACACTAATTCTAGAACCTGTTCACTCTAATGTTTAAATACAGATGCCTATGAATATAAGCTTTCATACTTTTACTACATTTTAATATAATTATACTCACACAGATACGCAGACACACACACAAACACAAACAAGCACATGGACAGAAAATAAATCTAGTATTTGTTGCTGACCATGGAAAAAGTGCCAGTGCTTCAACATAGATCCTTTTGCACTGTAAAAACTGAACATTTCAAAGTATACACTGTTAAACATACTCGACACCCATCTAACAAATCTTCAGCGGCTTGAAAAGAACTTATGTCCAAGTTTTCCAGCTCATCAGAAACAGGATCGAGTCTGCTGCTCATAGATGAACTACATGCAGTTTCATTAACACCACTCAAATTGATATTGGAAATGTGGCTGACATCCGAAAAGGCATGATCTTTAAATAAAATAAAAAAATTAAAAAGGAGGCATTAGAGTTGGCTCAGCTCTCTCCACTGCTTCACTAAAGAAAATACAAACTTGCCACTTACAATTTTCTGATGCTATAAGGAAACATGAAGTTTGAAGAACTAAAAATACTACGTAAGTGAAACCTTTGCTAAACCAAGGGGCTTCTTTACACACAGATTGAGCATCATCTTACTAGAAAGAGTGCTGATACATCTTCTATTTATTTCCTAGGTGATGACACCTATGACACAGCAGCCAATGAGACTTGTTTTCAAAGCCGTTATTCCAGTTTTTTGGACATCTAGTACAAATACTTTTAAAATTAAACAGGACTACAGGACTCTTCATTGTAGAAATCAACTCCAATTTAAGAGGAATCAGCATCAGGTGAATGCACATTAAAGCTGTCTGTATCTTTTAGGTTACCATGTGCACATAGAAAATTACTTCTGTCTTTCTGTTATTAGCACAGAATAAATAAAAGCAAATGTATAAAGAAAAATTAAATAGAAAACGATTAATAAAAACTTATCTTATTTTCCCCCCACCCCTAAGACTGTTTTAAGATTAAACTCATTATAAACACTTGTTTCAAACTTAAATGTATGAACAATTGTGCTTTTGTAGGACTTATAGATATACACTACACCACTGGTTCCCAAGCAGACAACCATACACCTAATTAAAGTTTACTTTTTTAACAATCGTTCACACATTTTAAGTCTAGACACATGTTGGAATATTCAACATGCATAAAAGCAATCTGTTATGTTTTAAGCTTAAGCTGAATCTAGAACCCAAACTATCAAACCACTATTTATATAAAAAAAGAAAGCAACTTACTCATCTCAAAATAGACCTTCCTTCTTAATACAAATATTTCCTACATTATTGAAACATGTTTTAAAATATCTTACGTACTGGGAGGCCTGCTGGTATCATTTGTAGGTGTTGATGTGCTGGGTGCATTACTCAGTTTTGATCCAGCCTCTATTTTATACATTGTCTCATCCTGACAGAAGCCTTTCTTGATGCTGTCAGAAAACCACTGCATAGACACACAGTGTACATTCCACCTTTTGGCACATTCATACTTCTGACCTTCCAGATGAAAGCAAAATTTAAAATAAAAATAGTCACAAATCATTAAAAGATTAAAGCATCAAACAGTGATTTCTGAAAGATGGCTGCACATTAAGAAAATTTAGAAATTCAAATAACTGATTTTAATGGACAAATTGTGTTATACTAAACTGTTGATAAGCTAATTATGCTGTAATTAAACTTAGAGTAGAAAAATGTCAGGGATGGCTAACTTATGGTATGACAAGGCATTAAAGAAACAAAAAAGGAAAAAAGGCTTTAAAGCTTTCAAGCACACAAAAGAAAAGGAGAAAAAAAGTCCCAGCATATTTCACTATAGGCAAAGAGAGGGAAATCAAAGCAAAAAAAACCAAAAACCCTTCCCTTTTTCTCACAATAGAACTAAAATCCTTTCAATCTTCCCAAAAGAGAGGAAAAGGAGCTTTCATATTACCTTAGTAGGGAATTTGGAAGGCACAAAGAATAATCAGTTAAAAAACATCAGGCCACAATCCAATTTCAATCACAGTAGAAATTAAGTCCTATCCTGCTCTCCCCAAAAAAATTGTTTTCTTTATCACCTCTAGGATTCTCCCTTTTCCTTTCTTTAAATGCCATCTCTATCTCTGGCTTTTTTTCCTCTTTTGTTCTCTTTCTCATGTCTTTACACCGAAGCAAAGGTGCCCTGTGTTACTTTCCATCAACAGTGATTCCCTAGAGAGAAGCAGTAAGAGCAACACTGAGGCAGACACAGAGGCAGTTCAAGCTCCTGTGCTTACACACCTTCACACTACTTCGACTCCAGAACTGAAAACAGCATTAATTCTGTCAGCTTTACCTTTTGGCTCTTGAACTATGAGGTGAGTGCATTCATTCATCTTGAGCTGCCCCGTGTACTGCCCACCATGCTCAGCAGTGAGGCGCTGCACTTCTTTCCTATCAGAGCTGCTTAAGCCAGTGACACAAATTGTGCAGCCAAGGAACACAGGACAGGCGTAGTCTTCCATGTTAACATCAGTGTACCTCATTATGCTACAAGAATGAAAGAGAGAAAACAGTCATTTTGCAAGTAAAATCAACTACGAAAAGAAATTAGTCTGTACATAAGAATTACCATTACCCAAAACAAAATCAGCTTTGTTTTTTTTTCATACCCTTGCTGAGATTTATCCCACAATGTCTTAACCCAAGAGGGAAGCAAAATAGGTTTCTTCAGGGAAGCAGCTACCAAGTATTTCTTGCTGCCAACTTCTCCAGCTATAAGATGAGTTACTGACACGTTGAGATCTCTGTATACACATCCACCCATCATTTGCACATATTTATGAACCTCTTCCTGGATGGGGAAAAAATAGAGAAAATAATTAGGAGAAAAAAGAACCTATGTGGCACTCATGTTCACCTTGCACCAAAAACATGGATTTCAATTGTCCACAATTTCCCCTAAAAATACAAACTAGATATAAATGGAAATTACAGTTTCCTTTTTATACCTTCCATATTATTTGCACTCATGATAAGCTGAACATAATATATACCCTAAATAAAAACACAACAATTACGGTCTATGAGTAAAATTTTGCAGATGGTTGCCGTGTTAGGTAGTATTAGAAAACAAGTATCAGAATAAATATGAAGTAAACATATATAACCATATTTGAGGTGTATTAATACATGAATAACCTACACATAGTCTACAAGCTACAGAAGACTTGATGGATCTAGACACAGGAACAATGAGACATAGATGCTCTGACTGCTGCCTTCCTAATGAACAATGCAAAGCAAGTATCAATGATAACCAGCTAAACAATCCATCCTTGGGAAGGCCTTACCCTCACGTCCTTCTCCAGGCTGGTACAGGACACTGTGACATCGGCCATGGTCATGTTGTACACGGGATACTCAGCTCTCGGGACACAGCGCTGCGACTGCATGCAGTACAGAACTACCTGTGGTCCAACAATCCTACAGCCAAGCTGCAATAAAATAGCAGGGAAAGCACAAAGAAAATAAGCAGGGTGTTCATTGGCATCAGGAAGGCTTTTCTTGTCCCTGAATTCTGAAGAAGGCAGGGCTCTTGGTCTGTCCTCCACCTTCTCCTCTACAACCTCCAGGTAGCTGACAGTTTTGCTTTTACTTTCAGTTCAGGATTTTCTGTACCATCCTTGTAGATTTTCTGCCTCAGTAAAAGCAGCTGATGCTATGGTTATGGCCAAAGGATTCCAGCTAGCCTGTGTCCATTAGACAATTCCTTGCAGATCAAACCAAATCATGTTTATCAGGACATAAACAGAGTCCCAGCTCAGGGACTCCAGCAGAATCGAACATACCATTTACTTTTCCAAATGTTTAAAAATAATCATTATGCTTTGCTTCATCCTGTATCCTAAATACACTATGAAGCTTACATTGCTACACTCAGTGCAGGACAGAACATGCAGGATATAAGAATGGACGTGAATGCTTCTAAAAAGGAAAGAACATAGCTCAAAGTAAGTTGCTGGATGCCATACCTTTTTGAGATGACTGAAACCCACGCCACTGAAAGGATCACAAATGTAAAGTGATTTATCATTTTCTTTTATATTGAGTACTGTTTCTTCTTCAAGGATCTGGAGATGTTCTTCTGACTGGAATTCTTTTATAGACTGCAGGTATATGATGTGTACAACATTTATTAAATTAGCAAATAATTAATAAAGAAGCAATTCTGTGCAAACTACACAAGTGCACGTCTTTGAAACAGCTCACAACAAAGATACAATGCAAACAGGTATTGGCAGAAGAAAGGGCTAAAACACCTCTTCACAATATTCTGACTTAAATATTTGGCACAGAAGCCTTCAGGACCTGATCCTGCCATATGGTGCCTTTGGCTCCCACTAACCTCCCAAGGTGTAAAACAATGCAGAGTGCTTAGATGAGAGACCACCATCGAGGCCTTGCAGGCTACATGTCCCTCCCACATGTCATCGGGTTTTGAAACTGAAGCTATTTCATGAGGCTCTCCAACAAAACTTTTCTTGTTCAACAAGCTTTATTACACACTAAGCACCCCTGCTATAGAGACAGGTTTATTTCCAGGTGTACAGACATAAGTTAGTTTATTGTACGGCACATGCAGCGAACTCCGACACAGAAATCACACGCCAGTTCACCAAGTTCACCCAGGTGACCAAACCCACTTACCTCAAGAGCTTTAGAAAAATACTCCGAGCTCCCGGAAGACTTTATGAACTTCACAAAAAACGGGTCCTTACTACTTCTCATCCTTCAACTACGAAGCAAAAGCCAGTGAGCGCCCTGATATTCCCGCCGCAGCCCGGAAGCCCTCTCGCCCCTGTCCCTGTCCCCGCCGGGCCGGGGCCCAGCACACGCCGCCCGGCCTCGGCGCACCGGCTCCAAACGGGCACGGAGGGGCGGGGACTGGCCGGCCCCCAACCGAGAAGCCCCTTCCCCAGCGGGATGCCCCTTCCCCAGCGGGAAGCCCGCTGCCCACGGGGCCCGAGGCCCGCCCGGAAGGGTCCCAGCTGGGCAGCGGGTGCCCGGCGCTCCCGGTGCGCGGCGCTCCCGACCCCCGACAGACCCGGCCCCTCACCCGCGCGGGAAAGCGGCGCTGCCGGCACTGCGCAGGCGCGGGGCGGGGGAGGCGGGGCCGGGCTGGGGGCGGGGTTTTTGATTCGCTACCGCTGCCGGGGTGGGGCTGAAGGGGCGGGGCCTCGGCGGATGTGGGGCGGATGTGGGCGGGGCCTCAGTGGATGTGGGCGGGGCGGGAGCGGGGGCTCCGCGTGGCCGCGCTCCGCCCGCAGGGGGCGCTGTGAGCGCGCGTTGCGGGGCGCGCGGCGCCGCCGGGAGAGGCGGGAGCGGAACTTGGGGAATTGGCGGGATAACGCGTGGGGAGGGGGCTGAGGGAGCATCTGGCCCCAGCCTCCCCTGCGTGGGCAGGGACACCCCCCACTGAATACGGCATACCCTGTCCTGGCATTGACCACTACCAGGGATGAGGCATCTACAGCCTTCTTGGGCAACCTGCTCCTCACCACTGTCACAGGAAAAAAATTCTTCCTCATGTCTGACCTAAATGTCTGTCCCCTCTTTCAATTTGTGCCCTAGATATATATATATATATATATATATATATATATATATATATATTACCCTTTGTCCTACCACTGCAGTTCCTGACTGTGAGTCCCACTCTGGGGTCCCTGCAGGCCTCCGTCAGATACTCCGTGTTGGGTTTGCAAAGCCTGGTTAAAAACCAGGGTAGCTGGGGTGGCTTCTTTGAGCAGCCTCTAGAACCTTCCTCCATGTCCAGCAGAGCCAACCCCTGGCCGATCCAAAGGTGGATTGAGCCAATTAGAAAATGGCGATAACGTCTCTGTGGTAATACATTTAAGAAGAAAGAAAACCAAAAAGTAGTTGGGAAATGGTAATTGTGGCTGGAGAAGAGTGGAGTGAGTTGCGTTTTTCATCAACCATCACCCCTAGTCATTCTCCACAGGGCTGCTCTCAATTGCTTCTACACCCAACCTGGAGCTGTGTCTGGAATTGCCCTGACCCAGGTGTAGGACCTTGCACTTCACTTCCATTCTTGTAGGTTGTAGCATCCAAGCTGTGGGCAAGAACATCAAATGCTCTCCTTCCAGAGCAGGGTCTGGAATCCTGAACCACACTCTTGGCATCTGCCTACATTGCAATAGGGTGACCCTGCCTACACATCCAATGGATCTTCATTCCACTCTTAGTGACCACGGTGCCTTGCTGCTGTTTGCATAATACTGATAATACCTCTAGTGGGGGGAGTCCTTCCATTAGGAGATTTTCTTAGGAAAAGAGATCACAGCATCCATTAGGTTGGAAAAGACCTCTGAGATCATCGAGTCCATTCCATGACCCAACACCATCCTGTCAACCAGATGGCAGGTGTGGTACCACACCTAGAGCCACATACAGTCTCCCCTTAAACACCTCCAAGGACAGTGACACCACCCATTGGAAAGCCCATTCCAATACCTAATCAACCTTTGTGTGAAGAAATTCATCCTAGAATATGTTTTGAACGAGAAAAGCACCAAAAGCCTGCCTGGAGTAGTGCGTGTTTGTCGGCATCAAACTTTACAGTGAGACCACATGGTGGCACTGTGACCTTAAGAACTAAAGGGAAGCGTGTGCACAACTCCACTGTAATTGTTAGATTTTATCTAGATGACCTAATACTTAGGTCACTAAATACACTGGAATTCCTTTATATGCTTATTTATTTTTAAAACCACTAATATAAATCATCTAGGATCAGTATGAATGGCCTGAGATACTGCTTTTCCCATTGGTAAATGTAAACAAAATCAAATGTCATGACAACAAAAATAGTGTATTTATTATTAGATTATGAGTGACACGTCGTTAAGAGCACTGGATTTATCTTGATGATCCTGTGTTGTTTGATTATGCTGGTTTTTGGTCCACTTGTAAAACCCCAATTTTGTCCTGCCTGTTCTTTCAGTGTTATGAAGAGGAATTTATTTTCCTTTTTTCATTCTTCTGGGCTGTTGTAAAAAATAAGGGGATGGAGGTGGGAAAGGATCAAGAAGTCTAACAAAAAAGTTAACTAACTTTAATGGATGGTATAATACAAACTATTATTATTACAGTTATTGGCAGAGTCCTTAACTGAATGTACCAGCAGTGCAACCAAATACTGTGTTTTCAATTTTCTGCTTGAATATGGATCACGTTCATTGCAGTCACTGAAATATGACTTGTTTTAACGTGCTGAAGTGTGATCCCTTTCCAGTGAAGTGATGGAAACTCTTGATAAGCTGCCAAACCACTGGGCCACCAACCTCAGTTCCACCTCTTTCCTCCAGAAGCTGCTTGTTGCTTAGAAAGATCTATGATTAGAAGTCCATGCTGCAGGAGAATCAGGGCAGTTTTTACGTGCCTCTCAGAAAGCTTGTCAGTGTGCTCATGCACGTTTGGTTGTTGTGATTTGCTCCTGAAAGGTTGACAAAGAGGCATTACTGTGCCTGTCATCAAAGCCCTCCAGAGAAAGTAGTTTCCTAAATGCAAAGTGTTTTCAAGACCAAGTGAAAGTTCTTGTCAAGAGCAGAATAAAACATAATTTTTTTTCATAAATGTATTCTATAAGTAAAAAAAAAAACCAAAACAGCCTGACTAGGAGGTGTGTATTTGTCATTACACTGATATATTTACCCATTTTAAAAGCATGTACAACGTCCAGAAAGTAATTGATGCACAGGGCCTTAAAGAAGAGTATTCAGCTGAAAATGAGGAGTGGTATACTTCTGTTACCCTTTCCATGTGGATGTAGTTTCAAAGTGGTGCTTAATATGACTAAATAAATAACACAGAACAAGTGGTTTGATAAGTAAAGATTTCCCTATTTCACTTCCTGCTTTCACAAGCACTTTCCACTGTAAAATTTCTTTGAGACTTCTTGAAACATTTGCTTCTTTGAAAATATTATTTAAAAGGCTGTCTAGAGAAGCTGGGAAACAGAAGTTGCCCTTCTGGATAGTAACAGCAAACAAAATAATCACTTTTAATTTGCTGTCTCCAAAGTTGTCCAATACCATATGTCTTAGGGGAAATATAATAACTGTTAGAAGTAAAAATTGATCCAAATTAATTAATACTGTGCTTATTGTTCATTCTTAAGCACCTGAGTAGCCCAGTATTTATTTTGTGTTTTCTATATGTTCCCATGCTTTACAGGTTCTGAGCTTTATGGAGAATCAGTCATATTTAACCACCAGTCTTACTAATTATGGAATTTTGCTCTCTGTAAAACTCCTAAATGGCAAAAAAAACCATTGTCATAGCCCCCCAAATGATACCAGTTTCTAAAACAAAAGAGAAATGGTCTGTGCCCTTGACTCTGTAGAATATTTTTACTTATTCAGATGTTTTGTTAACTTAAATGTTTATAACATACACTTGTCTCTAAAAACATCTGTGTCAATCCAGTTCAGAAATAATTTTCACATCTGTTTCACCACTGTTGTGCTTTGATAGCCATTATGCCTGCATTCTTTTTTTTTTAAGTCTTTCTCTTATGTAGGTTATAAAAAAGGCAAACAAAATCACTGCACTAAAAAAACTAAAACACTCTTGAGTCATTCTTCACATTTGATCCAATCTGGTTAAAGCTCCATGTGAAATAGTTTATTTTTTAAATACGGTTACCACACTGATTTTCTGATCAGCTATAGGACATTAGTTTTTAAATGATAGCTCAGTAATATTATCTTTTTAGCATGAGAAGCATATAAAAGAGCAGATGAGTAAAAGAGACCCTTCAGATGTATCAAACTTGAAAATCACTAGGTATTAGCCCGTAGCAGTTAGAACTATTATGAGAAAGATCTAAGTGGTTAGGACTCAACCATACACAAAAGAAAATACACCATGAAATATCAGAGTCCATTCTAAGTATATAAAATTTTCCATTTCATGCTGTATGATGGACCTTAGTAACTTAGCATTATTTATAGAGATACACAACCAGACTAGTAAAAAATATGTCTGAGACTAAGTTTAAATGAGTGAGGTAACTTGTGTAATGTACAAAGTCAAGAGATGTTTCTAAATAACCAGTGTAACTTTAAAACCTCTAGTTCACTTCAAAAAATCTGTTAGCCTGCTAGCTCAGGCTCCCAGTCAGGTAATTTTCTACCTGCTTTTCATGTATTTAAAAATACCCAAGTCTGTGAGCAAATGCAAACTTTGGTAAATATGTATTCTGTCTTTTTTTTTTTTTTCCAGCTGCCTTAGAGACAATATCCAAGAAAGATTCAGCAGGCTTTCATCAAAGAGTGGATCTCACAAGAGTCAATTCCATTTTTTCACTATATACAACTTATAATGCAGCAGAAACTTCTTGTTCTCCAGTAGATTGGGTGTAGGTGGAGCTCGCTCGTTCAGCTGTGTCAGCATAGAAAACAGGACAGCATTTAGACAAGTGGACTGCAATCTGCTTTTGGAAAAAGATGCGAAGGTATTTCCTAAATTTTTCTCCAGCAAAGGCATAAATCACAGGGTTGATACAACAATGGATCATTGAGATTGTTTCTGTCACTTGTATCGCTTTGTGTAGTTGACCATTTCCTTCACAAGTAGAGATGGAAAATGCACCTTGAAAATCACGCAAGAGAATGCAAATGTTGTATGGTGCCCAGAAAAAAAAGTAGATAATCATGATAATGAAAATAAGCCTGACTGCTTTATGTTTCTTCTCATTTCTACATTGCAGTAACGTCTTTATAATTCGTGTGTAGCTGCAGATCATGATTAACATTGGAATAAGAAGTCCCAGGATGTTCATTTTTAAGGTAAGGAATTGCTTCCATGTATTTCTCTGCTCTGATGGATAATGAGGACTGCAAGTATAGCCTGAACCTTCTTTCTGAGTTTTGTGAAATACTACCCCAGGGACAGAAATAAGAACAGCAACAGCCCAAGTGACAACACTGGTGAGGACACCATAGGTGACTGTCCTGGCTTTCAAAGCAAACACCGCATGCACTATGGCCAGGTACCTGTCCAGAGTCAGCAGGATTATGAAGAAGATGCCACTGTAGAAGCCAAGGAGGTAGACACCTGACAGAATTTGACAGAGTGCCTCCCCAAAAATCCAGTCACGGACTGCATAATAAGCCCAAAAGGGGAGAGAAAATACAAACAGCAGATCAGAAATTGCCAAGTTGAGCAGGTAGATGTCAGTCATACTCTTCAGCCTCTTGTATTTTACCAGGATAAGGACAACAAGCATGTTGCCTATCAGGCCAAATATCACCACTAAAGAATAAAGAGGTGGCAAAAATTTTGCTGCAAAGTGCTTTCCCTCAGTTGCAGGGCAAGGCGTGGAATCACTGTAGTCAATTTCTGTTGTCACTGGCCACTCTGTGGTTTCATTTTCCATGGTGTATTGATCTGGAAAGGAATAAAAAAGCCATTAAACTAGAGGAATCTCGAAGCTTTGCAGTGAAGGGAATGAAACATGCTGATGTCCTCATCTGAAATGAGTTTTGGTGATGAGTACACAAGCATTAAAATGGCAAGAGAATGAAATTGCAGAGCTCCCAAGAAACTCATCTATACAGCTGTACAGTCACACTGCTTCATGTTGGAAGTGTGCTGTATGGCATTTCCCACGTGTACATTGTCATGTGCATTTTTCCTCCTCAGTAGCAATGGTCAGCTGCCTGCCTAAACCAGAAGTAGAGGAATGGTGGATTGAACCTGAGCCATGGCTATTCTTGATTTAGGCACTCTGTGAGAGACTGGCCTTCCCTTGCTAGGAGTCAGGACCTGGGAGGTGATTGTGCAGCAGAGCTGTGAAAGCCATCAGGCAAGTTCTGTTACACACTGGGAGCAGAGAAAGGCTGTGACTGTGATGTCAACCCCTCCAGTCTCCAAATGGTCCCCTTTTCCTATGTCCCTGGTAGGACTGTGAACAAGATGCAGAAGCTTAGATTTGTTTAAGTTGATCTCTGAAAAGCTCAGGACAACTGTCTTCTCACAGACCCACAGAGAACACAGACAAATTCCTGAGTGTCCCATGAGAAGCTGGGCAGAGGATTTTGTGAAGTGTCAGAGAGACCAAAAGTTCTCCCTGGTCACTTAGGGAAGAAATGCAATCGATGCCTTTGGTGGCCACTCAGGGAGAGCTACTTGCTGTCTGCTTAAAGGGCTGCTGTGTCTTCCTGTGCCATCATGACTACTTTTAAGAGACACTTCAAGGCAGACAGGTGGCTGCCCATGGCATGGTGTTAGTTTTGAAATCAGCCTGTTCCTGGAAATGTCATGCCTGCTTAGACAAAGGCAACAGAGCTCTCCTGATGCAGAAGAGTTCAGGCAGTGAGTCTGGCCCAGGTTGCTGTGTGATATCTGAATGCTCATGTGGTGCACCAGTGTTCTCTCCTTTCCTGAATGTACTTTTTTTCAGTGGTGTGCTCTGCCCTGTGTGATTGCAGGCATCTTTTGCAGAGACTACAGTCTCAAAACCACCACTATTTCATTCTGCTGGGTTTGAGCTGTAGAAGTCTAAATGTCACTGAAGAAACTCAGCCCATGGCTGGAGTCACTGAGAGACAGGCCCCTGCTCTACTTTTTGGTACAAGCTCATAGTGGCCCACTCTGACTTAGAACTTGTGAAATCCCCAAAGCATCTCTTTGTGCCTGCAAATAAAACCTCTCAGGAGAAAGGACTATTTTCTGCTGTAAAAACAGATTGCTCAAAATGTCCGTGTCCTTAATCTGTGTCAAAGTCATTGACTTAGCTAAACCTGAGCTGAAGTCTTGGGGAAGGGGCTATTTACTAGTTCTGTGACCTTAAAAATGAGGTTGTGCTGCCAGCTCCAGATGGAGATTCTTATGCTGTGCAGTGCAGATAATGCATCTGCTCCAAAAGAGGAAGTTTTGTTGGAGCAAAATCTGCACCTTGTACAAAAAGAAATGCTGCTTTTGCTGCTTTTGCTCTTTCCTCTAGATTTTGAGTCTGACTACCAGCTCTGGTCCTAAGAATAATAACATCTATGTTCAGACGTTACTTTGGTATGTTGCGTACAGTATAAAGTTTTCTTTTTGGGGAATGAGGAGTAAGAGAATATTAGCAAATTGTAGTTGTTTGGGTCTCAGCTTTCTCCAGATACAATTTCTTGATGACAAATAAGTGCTGTCAACCTCTTCAAAGGCTGTCTTTTAGGAAACTCTGGCAATCTCTGTGAAACAGGTTTTCCATAGTCATACTAACTATATAGTTATTAAAATGCAGCAGTTGTGGTTTTGTTGGTAAAGGAATTGGCTGTGGCTCTTCTTTATTCAGTAAATAACTTGATTTTAAGGTAGCTAAGGGTTTATATTTCTTAAGTACTTTCAGCAAGACTTTTTAAAAAGTGATTTTGGCCTAAAATATTAAATACTTTATGTCAAAACATGATGAGACTTAGGCATTTCCCAAGTAAATATTTAAGATTTCCATCAGCTAGGCTTGCTAGATCCATGTTGCATGCCCTGACAGTACATCTCTGCACATAGCTGAGTATCCTTATTTACATGTCAGTCAGCCAGGCTATATACTGGGACTATGGGATGAGTGCCAGACCCAGCACTCCCAGTTTTGCTTATTTTGCACCTGTGGGATAGTAATACATAAATATGGGTATGAAAAACAACTAATTCATAAACTCAGAGTGGGATTTTATGAGTAGGTAATTGATAGGCTTCATAGCAAAATGCTGCCTTGATATTACTGTGATAATTCTTTTTGTGGCAGACCTTTCTTCCCATTAACTGCTATCTCAATGCTTTCTCTCTTTTTCTTCTACCTTCCTGGAATGACGACCACAGCTTCCCTGCATTATCTTCTTCCTTACAACCCTTTTTGCATGCTTAAGTTATGGCTTCCCCTTTGAGCAGTTGGTTCTGCTAACCAAGCCCCATTCCGCTAGCCCAGCCTTTGCTACTAATTTGGAAACCAGAAAAAATAACTATAAGCACGTTTGTGCTTTATACTATAATCTTGATGTTTTAGGAGACACTGTTGGCGACTGGCTGGAATATTTCACTGGGTTAATCAGTTCACCTAACTAGAGTAGGTTGTTTACCTAACTAGAGTAAGTTGTTCACCTAACTAGAAGGATCTGACTGGGCTTATGTTTCCAGATCATTTAAAAAACCTTGAAAAGTAGTCAACAAAGATCTCTGAAGAAACTACATTTTTTAAAAAGTTCTATATAATTTTGAGTACAGTTTAGATAAATGCAATATTTCCAGAAACCTGCAATCTGCTATACAAATTCTGTTTATCTCCTTGAAACTAGCAGTCATGCATTTTTTAAAAGAAAGGTTCATCATAGAAAAGATGAGTAAACTTGTGTCCCTGTTTCATGCTGAGTTTCAGGTGTTTTAAAAGGCAAAGATTTCATTAAAGTGAGTTTCAGTTCATTTGCATAGTCCCATAAAACAGTAATAATTATAAAGCTGTGGCAAATGGAGGTAAAGTGCTAAGTTATGCTGCATGTAAACAGGATCCAATGAGGCAGTGTCTAAAATACAGCACTAGTTTTTCTGTAGTCATCCTATGAGAAGCATAAGTGCTCTTAAATAACTGAACATTCAAACAACTGTTTTGTTTTGAAGTAAGAGTTTTAAAAGCCGTATTTCCATCATTGCACATCATTTTCAGAGACAAAATCAGGGAAGCATACTCCATTATGTTTCTTATTCAGATCAATCACTAGAGATTTATTTCTTTTTCTGCCTGGATGCTCTGCTCAAGTCTTCTAGTGATTTTGTTCTTTAAAACTAGTGTATTACATTTAACAAAAAATATGCATTTTGCCAAGATAATTTTTTAAGATGAGTACACTGGCAGGATTACACTAATATGGTTCAATTCAGGCATCATACTACCTATGTAGCTACTAAATGTAAAAGAAAATAAAAGTGGCAAAGATGACTTACCATGCATCTTATGATGGAGGTGATGTCTTATATTATTACAACATGAGTAATGCTAAAATGACTTGTCCGTCACAAAAAGAAGGTCAAAACCACGTCTTCCTGTGTGAAGAATGAGGTATCAGTTTGAAAACTTCAAGCAAAAACAAACTATTTTCATATTAAAAAAAATGAAGGAGCAGTGCTCTGGTTCTCTTTTTTCCAAAAATGGATCTTCAGATGTTATTTCTCTAACTCTTGAGACGTGCAGATATGTTGAAATTCTAGAGGATCCTCCTAGGAGCTGAAGTTTCACAACCCACCACTGTAGTTTTAGAAAAAGTGTTCATATAATTATTTTATCTTTCTTTTAGCTAACCTGTTTCAATCAAGAACAATTTACATGTGGTTCATCCCTTTACTTTTTTAAGTCATTAAATTTCTTCTATGTTTTTCTGTCCTTTAAGAAAATGTGAAGCCTTTGAATAAAGTTTATGCTTCTATTCACAATTACCTGCACTTTCTGTTGTCTCGCTCTGAGTTGCAGTCCTTATATTTCAGGATAGTTGATCAATCCTATTTTTCTTTCACCTTGTCTTCTGGACTGTTTTTTTATTTTAATCCCTGTCATAAGACTGTATAGTGAGTCTGATCTTTTAAAAGAGCAGTGTTACTTATGTTTTGGAATTAAGCTTTAGAAAACCCTGATAAAATCTGATCTCTTATCAATTTCCTTTCTCGTAGCTGATTCGTCTGACTTTTAAACTGAAGCTGCACTGTGAGCAGATTTCTAGATCCTTCCTGGACATCAAAGAAATGACAAAGGAGGTAGGAAAAATACAGAAAGTAAGATAGGGAATGGTGCCTTAACAAATGACGGAGAACCCGTGAGAAGATATCTGGTGAAGTACCACTCCCTGCCTCAGCTTGACATCTCTTGGTAGGGTTCTGGAGGATCTCATCCCATCAGTGAAGGCACTGAAGGGATGCCTTTTCTGCATTCATTCCTTGGTATCCTTAAAAGATTTTAAAACAAAAGCACAATGATGTCTTTCTTTGGATGCTGCCATTCTTTAATGGAAGTCAAGGGCATCACAACTTCTGAGTTATCCCTCAGATCTGTGGGGGGACAGTAAAGAGTGAAAAGCTCACTCTGTTTTCCTTGTCAACCTTCTTTGCATGAGGGACTAATCTTTATTCCATAGTACAAACTGATTTTTCTCTTCCTTTCCTAATCAGCTGTTTCAATGAGCTCTTTAAAGACAGGAGTCTCAGGATCAAAATTAAAGGCCCCTGAAGGGTATTCTTAAGGGCATGTTCATCCCACCCTGCTTAGTGGACTGATTATATTAGACCCCCTACAAAGTCAGTGGAAATAGCTGCTTCTAATACTGTTTCCACTACACTTAAAACAAGTTCCCAACTACTAACTGCCTAACTTTCCTGGATAAAGTATTCTGCTTTCATACTGAATTTTTATCATTCTGAAACAAGGTATCTTGTCAAATTACAATATGTAATTTCTAAACAATCTACATACTAAAATTAATAGATATTTTAAGTATATCTTAATGAAGACTGCATTGATCACTGTATGTTACATATTACCTGTCCCCCTGGAGACTTTAAACACTTTCTTAATTTCACACTATAGGAACAGGGGAAACAGTCTCAAACTTGTTGCTGGACTTGCCTGTTTTTCATCAAGCTTTTTAATTCTGAAATATGCTCCCTGCAAAACTTGCCCACAGCATTTTGATTAACAATAACAACAACTACCACTACTGCTTAAAACTAAGACCTATGGTAGGCTGGTCTTCAGAAACAGACCCTTGTTGCCACATATTCATTGGCTTTATTAATGTGTTTGATTTTGTTGATTATAGCTTTTAGTTCCCATAGCTCAGTCTGGTCAGCAAGCACAGTGTGGCAAGTTATTTACTGATGAAGAGTATTGCACACCAACAGAGGGCCTCTGCCACACACGGTTTTAACAGCTGAATAAGGGGAATGCACTTGGTCTACTCACCAGCTGCATCTTACAGCTGGATGAGAGACTCCCCAGAGAGAGAATGAATAGCTCATGGCAGCCCAAGTACTGGGTTGTGTGACTTTATTGTCAGCACCTGCAGGATATCTACAATTAGCTCTACCCCAGCTGCAGATGATCAGAGCTGCTTTGGAGGCCAGATTTGGTCAGATCTTGCATGATGCTGCAGACAAGCCCAATCCCCTTGTGCTGTTTGTGGGGCATTGGGTGCTGTTCATCAATGCTGTTAGGACAAGAACTTTCCTGCAGGAATTGGTCTCCCATCCAGTCTGAAATTTCAACACACTAATCTGGGACTGACCATCTTAATGCTGTCTCACCTCCTCTTCCCTGCTGCCTCCATCTCGTGTGTGTGAACACAGATGCAAGCAACACATCCATTGTTGCAACTCAGATTTTTCTCAGCTTCTTGCAATCCCTTGCCAAGCATTTCTTTGAATAAGTGCACTGCTGCTTGTCATGAATGCCAGTGGATTTTAAGACTCTTTATATAAGCTGAAGCTTATCATTTAACAAGAAAATGAAGCTGTTATTCAGTGACAAAAGTAATGATTCAGTGGGTTGATACAGCTTTGAATTTTACCTGTCATGATTTTCATTCAGAGATGAGTCATATGTTTAGTGGCGTGATGCTCCTTCCCTCCATAAAGATATTCCTGGAATGGAAGTGAGCTACATTCCCCATCTCTGCTGCTCAAGTTGATGTACTCAGAAAGTGTGCAGCCATGTACAAGCCATGTGCAGCCAAGCTGCATTTGTCAATCTCTCCTATCCAAAGTTTGATTATATGATTAATCTTTACAGCAATCAGCCCATCACACTAAAGTGTCTGGTGTCTGAGTGGTATGGTACTCCCAGAGGAGAGGCTGTCATTTAGGTGAGATTTACACCAGTACCAAACTGGCTGCTAGGACACATACCAAAAACTCACATACCACTGTGATACACAAGTGTCATCAAATATAATTAGGAGTACAGAGACTTGAAAATTCAACTTATGGTTTCCATTCAAGTTACTGCAAATTTGCACCACCTGAAGAAGAAAGGCTGGGGGGAAGAAAGAATCCTGGGACAGAATGACAAATACCTTTCTTAGGTATACACAATGCGATAGAGCAAACAGTCTTATTAAAATTCTATCACTACAGCAAAGATTAATCCTTTTCATCTGGAGAAGAGGTCAAATGAAGACAAGTGAACATGAACTAGATTAATCTTGTTACTTGTTCTATTCACAACATCTGTGTCCAAATTAAGTTAGTATTAGCATGTATTTTATTTCATCAGTAACAAGTGTCTTTGTCTTGAAGAGGCTGAATAAAGACATCCAGCTCAAAATACTTTATTGCTTAGGCTATTTTTTCTTATCAGCCTTCTTTCAGGCTCTCAGGTTCTGGTGACTCATAATTTGAGCCACCATCACAATCACACCCAATCTTAACATCTGTGAGGTGTATTCTTTTTGGGAGAGCAGGCGCAACGTACCACACCCTCAGATTTCTATCATAGAGACTAGTGAAAAAACAAAACCCTTCACACATAGGTGTAAAAGAAGATGGGTTATAAAACCAAATTCTGGAAGACACAAGCATTTCTAAAGCCAATGAACATTCCTTCACGTTGTTTTTTATTGTCAGTAACATCAAAGGTTGGGGGCTTTCTCACCTATTATTCTTAGGCTGTTTGTTTCTTCCTTGTAAATCTGCCACATATGTCATTATACATTGCAGCACATCCTATCTCTTTGTCATAGTATTATCTTTTGTTTTGGCTTTCTCCAAGCTGCTCTTACTGAACTATGTTTCCTTATGCAGCAAGGAAGAGAACATTGCTTTCTTTTTCATTTTTATCCAGGTTTCTGATTGTATGCTCTCCCAATTAGTAGATAAAGTTGTCATTATTCAATAGATTTTACTGTTGGGCCACAGTTATGCATTTCACAAAATTTATCTCTCAAAATCTCATTTTTACATACAACTTTAATTCACACAATTTGGGTTTTTTCAGGTACATTTATAGTACGTAAATTCTAAGTCTAGAGTTTGATGTTTTAAGGCTATCTTGCCTGTGCATTGGATGGATATTCTCCTCCTATGTACCTGTAACTCCTGGCCCTTTTATCAAGTAGGCTGGGGAAATCACAAATCAAATTTCTTCCCAGTGAAAACTAGGTTACACAAAGGGTGAACAGAGTCTGTTTGATGACAAAGTGTATGCCAGTAAGGCAATAAGGTAGCTTGAAAGAGTTAAAAATTCACTGAAGTATAGTACAGGATAAATAAAAGAACTTAGGAAAAATGAAGGAAAAACCAAACATGCAAGAACCAAAATCTATAACCTGAGAAGTAAGAACAGAAGGACACTATAATTTAAGCTACAAAGAAAATGAAAACTGTTGATAAAGCCAAAGAAGTTTGCTTAGTCATTAACAGAGTTAAATACTTGCCTGTAGACTACGATTGCCTTTTACTCACAAAACCACCTTCTTCAAAGAGCATGTGCACTCCCTTAAATGGAGATCATAAAATGCAAAGCAAGGACTTCAGCTTTAGGTTGGTACATATGTGGGAAATACCAATCTTTTATTGTTCAAAGCATATAAGAATGAGCATCTGGCATTTTGGAGGTGTGCTAGCTTTGCAGATTCATGACCTAGCACCCATCTCTGCCCAGATATAAAAGAAAGAAAAATATCTCAACTGCATGTGTGAATCAGCTTCTTGCACATCCGGTGAAAGAATCCATGCTGAGGACACCAGCCCCTAGAAACCAGTAAGTACTTTCAAGAGTCAAAGGTTAGACATAGTCTGTAATTGTCCATACCTTATATTAGTGTCCCTGCAAGGTATGTCCAGATGGTTCTTTTCCTTCCATCCATTTGGTTTGCATTCCTTTCAAAAAGTTTGATATCAGGATAGGTCAAGTTGTATGGGTAGCATCCTACCGGCATATCCCTGTAGATAGCTCTGGAGAGCTGAGTGTCACTAGGAGGTTTGTGCAGTTTTGCATATTGGCCTGTGTTTCTAAAAATGCTGCCCTCCTCTGTCTCAGTGTTGGGGTCCCACCTTCCCCAGCATCAGTCATTCCAGACTTCAAACATTCAAACCAAAATTGCTCTCGCTGTCACCAGATGTACGAAAGATATTGGCAGTGACACAAACTTTGACAACCTTTATTTAAAATCCTTCTGTTCTATTTTTTTAATAAACTACAGCTCCTAGTAGGCAAGTGTCACCAGAATATGGGCACAAAGCAATGTCTGCACCCCTTTGCTCTGGCCTGGTTGCTATAGATATGCTAAATGTACCAGAATTTTCCAGTTTGGTCTTTTTCCTCTGTTAGCTTAACTTTTTTAATTACTTTATTAGGGAGTAATGGTTCTGAGGCCCCAGTGACCACACTAAATATTTCCTAGTGAAGGTCAGTAGGCATCAGCAGTTGAAAACAGCAACAAAATTAAATTTCAAAATGAGCAGTATCTGCCTGTTTTGCCATTTAACCTGGTCAGTGTCAAGTTATTCTCCTGGCACTTTCTTTGTTTCTAATTAACTGCATCAAGATACCATGTAAATTTTGTCCTTATATTCTTTGTATTTATCCTTGCTGTAATTTTCACTGGAAGGAGAGATATTTATTTTGAAGCTTCATTACTGTAAGTCTTTCTTATCATGCAGGGGCATGTCGCAGTGCAAAGCTACAATGAAGAATCAAGGATTATCTTGCTTGGGCACATAACAATAGCAAAATGTTTGAGTTTAGTTTATTTGTGTTCCTGCAGCAGAAAATAGAAGATTGAAATCAGACCAAAAAAAGAAAAAAATCGGGAGTGGTTATAGAATTTACCTTAGCCCATGGTGGATAGATAAGTAGAGTGTGCAGGGGAGAGAAGGAGGTGTGGATCATAGGCTGAAAAAAAGGAACAGGCACAATGAAGCAGGGAGAATGGCAGGGTGAAGCAGAAGCATATTTCCATACTGAACTTTGAGGGCTTAAGTTCCTTACACATAAAACTTTGGAAAATGGGCGCACTGCTTGTCTGGGAAGACTCTATATAGTGGAAAGAGATCTAAAATTTGCTGCAGAGAGTCTATGGAGAATCCTGGTTTTATCCCAATATTAATATAGTGATTCTTTTATTGCCCTTTTTTATTCCCACTCTTTCCCTATTTATAATAGACACAACCCTATTTATCTAAATCTTACTCATTTAAAATCTGTGGCCCCAGACTTCTTCGAAAGCTATTGTAGGTCACTCTTCTCAAGCTTGCTGATGGATAAAAGCTGTGCCAGCTGCAGAAACCTCTGGACTGGGCCAAAAATTCTGTGTTTCCTTGGTTTGAAGGTTCATATTGCAAGTGCCCATTTGTCTTTTTCCCATCTCCACTGTGAGAACAGAGCCAATGCCCTTTTGCTTTCAGAAAAGAACATGTACTACAGGGTATACACAGATTTTCAGACACTGATTTTATTAATTTCACTGCATTAACACAAAAAAAAAGGAAGAAATTTAATTACAACAAGATAAGGATATACAGTTAAACACAGCAATAGAAATGTCATCGTTACAGCAGGATTTGTATTGCACTGAACTAATTTATGCTTGAAAATTATAAAGACGCTTTCACATTGTTTCAGTAAAAAAACTAGAAAAGAAAGGAGAAATACTTTTTTTAAGCCAGAAAGTTTACTGTGAGGATAGTTTTTGGTCTTTTGTGTAGTTTATCTATGGCTATTAACATCACAAGGTTACAATAGCTGATGGGATAAGAGATAACAAACAGAAGTAGTGCCCAGGCATTTTAAGGCAAGATGAAGAAGAATATTTGCACCACCTAGATTAAGGCATCTGATACACAAATTAAGAGGCTGACATTTTCATGTTCCTTCCTTCCTTCTGCTAGCCAGTTAATTTTGCCCTGAGACTAAATCCTATGACTGCTTCTGGCTCAGGCACTTATTCTCTACTAACCACTGAGGGACCTTGAAGAGATTTGCTGTTAAATCAGGCATCTGCATCACATGCCTGACCTTAAGTACCGTGGAATTCCCTCTGGTGTCCTTGCTGGAGGTTAGTTGAACCTGCCCCTCCAGATTTCTGTGAGCAAGTCCTTGCATGCATGAGAAGTGCTCTTTCACTCCAGTGCCCCAGGAAATGGGGAAATGCCAGAAGGACAGCTTGCTTGCACAAGGAGAGCTCACCTGCACTTCTTTACAGTTTGAAGTAGGAAATTGTCTGCTATGCTCCTTCCTCTTCTTTGCTAACCCCATGTCCCTGAAATTCCTTTCTTTTACAGGGAAACTCTCAATAGTGGAATAAATATATAGCCATCATACACCAGTAGGCCAATAGTCTCGAGTTTTCAATCAGCACTCAGTTCTCATTGAGGCAACAGTTGGCTAGAGGCACTCTTCTCTTGGGAAGGCAGGAAGGTATGCCTTGTCTGGAATTGGCTGATTTTGCAGTTCCAAGGCCACTGTCTTCCAAGAAGTGTATCCCAAAAGTCAGACTGTGTGTGTGTGTGAAGAGCATGTTTTTCCCATGCAGAAGCCTAACCTGAAACATCAGTGTCATGTGTTACTGTGTAAGCTCTTCTTCTGCTCATTATTTACCTGTCCAGAACTGGAGAGGCCTGCTCTCAGAACTGTGCTTACATCCTTCAGAGGGTCCTGATATTTTGCTCATACAGAAACCTGCATAGCACATACCAAGGTAATTTTCATTCTGGTCTTGCAGATCTTGCTGAAGGGCCTTTATTGATTAAGGGTTTTATTTGTTTGTTCGTTTGTTTGGTTGTTTGTTTTTTTTCTTGGAGGGATATGACTTGTCAGAAACAAGCTCACACTTTCTAGTAGTGCATCATTGTCTTGTTGTGCAGTCAGTGAACTTGGTGTGTGCAGTTGCTTGAAGAATTGCACCCACAAAAATCACAATGTTGCTGATCAAAACCACACTTTGAAAAAAGTCAGCAACTAAATGGTGATATGGCAGGCATAAAATTAAAAAGCAAAAGTCAAAATGCTATAACTTAGTTACAGCTGCTAAAGGATTTTATTTAAAAATGACTGCACTATTAGCAAAGGAGAAAATTTTTTGGGTTAAATGGTCCCAGTAAGATCATGTGAGATGACCAATTACCCCTAAGACTTTTCAATATTGTTTCCCTCCCTCAGTAAATCTCAGTGGACAGATTTTTGTAAAAATGCACAATCATATTTGTCTGGACCCTGCTTAAATCTTGCTGTGACCCTGATATACAGTTAATGTTTCCTGGAGAGCTCATTGATTCTCTTAGTTTAGCAACGGAAAATGCTGTAATCCCAGGGAGCAGTTGACCACAAGAATAGGGGGTCATACAGTTTTCAGTCGTGGTTGACATAAGGATCTTAAACAATGTCAAGCACTCCTTAAGGCAAAGCAAGCAATGCAAAATTTGCTAACTAATGTTCTGATGCATTTTTACAGTCCAGTAGAGATGTCGTGCTCCGCAGTGGATTGTGTGAATGTGGAACTGGCTCTTTCCAACTTTTCGTGATACAGACTTGGACATTTTTTGCAAAGGTGAGGTGCGACATGCTTTTGGAAAAAGCTGCGAAGATATGCCCTAAATTTTTCTCCAACAAATACATAAATCACAGGGTTGATACAACAATGGATCATTGAGATTGTTTCTGTCACTTGGATTGCCTTCTCCAGTTGATCTTTAAGTTCACAGGTTGTGATGAAAAGTGAACCTTGAAATGTATGCAAAAAAGAAGAAATATGGAATGGTGTCCAGAAGATGAAGTAAAAAATCATGATCACAAAAATAAGTCTGACTGCCTTCTGTTTTTTTTCATTCTTAGATCTCAATAACGTTTTTAGAATTTGTGAGTAACTGAAAATCATAATGAGCATTGGAACAATAAGTCCCAGAATGTTCATCTTTAAAATAAAAGAGTACTTCCAATTTATTGTGGAATCACTAGGATAATGAGTACTGCAAGTATAGCCTGAACTTTCCTTCTGAGTTTTGTGAAATACTACCCCAGGGACAGAAATAAGAACAGCAACAGCCCAAGTGACAACACTGGCGAGGACACCATAGGTGACTGTCCTGGCTTTCAAAGCAAACACCGCATGCACTATGGCCAGGTACCTGTCCAGAGTCAGCAGGATTATGAAGAAGATGCCACTGTAGAAGCCAAGGAGGTAGACACCTGACAGAATTCGACAGAGTGCCTCCCCAAAAATCCAGTCACGGACTGCATAATAAGCCCAAAAGGGGAGAGAAAATACAAACAGCAGATCAGAAATTGCCAAGTTGAGCAGGTAGATGTCAGTCATACTCTTCAGCCTCTTGTATTTTACCAGGATAAGGACAACAAGCATGTTGCCTATCAGGCCAAATATCACCACTAAAGAATAAAGAGGTGGCAAAAATTTTGCTGCAAAGTGCTTTCCCTCTCTTCCCATGCATGGTATTGAATCGCCATAGTCAATTTCTGTTGTCACTGGCCAGTCTGTGTAGTCTGTGGTTTCATTTCCCATGGTGTATTGATCTGGAAAGGAATAAAAAAAAAAAAGCCATCAAACTAGAGGAATCTCCAAGCTTTGCAGTGAAGGGAATGAAACATGCTGATGTCCTCATCTGAAATGAGTTTTGGTGATGAGTACAAGAAGCATTACGATGTCAAGGTGGGAAAGAGAATGAAATTGCAGAGCTCCCAGGAAACCCATCTATACATCTGGGGAGTCACACTGGTGCATGTTGGAAGTGTGTAATTTCCCATGTGTACATTGCCATGTGCATTCTTCCTTCTCAGTAGAGCCTGTCAGTTGCCTAACCCAGGGGGGTTAATGAGTTGTGGGCAGTTTGGGGCTCTTGTTCTCTTGTGCTCATCAATAGCTTTCCAGAGGAGAGTAGGAAGCCAGGAAGGCAGCTTCAGGAAACCACGGTGTCTGGCATGCAGAGCATAGTCTTGCTTCTCCTTGAGATCTGGCCACCTGCTCATCATGCTGGTCTATCTTGTGGCCCTTGCCCACAAAGGACCAGGCACCAGTCCAGTGTAAATGGTGTCTGCAAAGGCACTGTGAAATCTGTGACAAACAGCTGACTTCAAGCACTTTTTCAGGTTGCTTCAAGTGACATTCTGAGAGTCTTAATTTCTATGGGAATTAGGACAGTACTAAATATACCCACCTGTGCTATTGTGGGTGTTGAATAGTGGAAAGTCAGCAGTGTTGGTCTGGGTTAAAATGCCAAATGCTGGGTCTTTTCAGAGTCCAGGGCAGGTGTAGGCACTGGAAGTGTGCTGGTATCAGATAGATCTGGAATGAAATTGCTGCACGGTCCTGTAGAGAGAACAGACAGACAAAGACCTTAGCAAATTATGAAAAAGAGCTGCCATTGGAATGGCCTCTAATATCCATTTCTGTTGTGGCATCTTCGTGTTAGCTGAAAGGCCTCTCCACTTATGTTTGGGGATGTAAGGGGTTTTGATTCCTTGTTTCAGTAGTTGTTTACAGCTCATATTCAGGAGCTGCAAAGTTCAGCTTGGTAGAGTGTCTTGGAGGGAGCACAAAGGCAAAAGGCAGCGATATGGCTGTAGCTGAGTGTGCACTAGAGTTCTTCATGTGATATTCTTCTCCACCCTTTGTCAGTCAGTGTTTCCAGTAAGGCAACCATGAGGAAGTACAAGGGTTGTGCAAACTCTCTGTCCCCTCTGTTTTGGTTTAGGGACTGTTGGAGGGACTGGACTTCCCCTACAAGAACAGGTCTGGGTGTGAGCCCCTCTGGCTTCCAAAGGCTCCCCTTTTCCTATGTCCCTGGTAGGACTGTGAACAAGATGCAGAAGCTTAGATTTGTTTAAGTTGATCTCTGAAAAGATCAGGACAACTGTCTTCTCACAGACCCACAGAGAACACAGACGAATTCCTGAGTGTCCCATGAGAAGCTGGGCAGAGGATTTTGTGAAGTGTCAGAGAGACCAAAAGTGCTCCCTGGTCACTTAGGGAAGAAATGCAATCGATGCCTTTGGTGGCCACTCAGGGAGAGCTACTTGCTGTCTGCTTAAAGGGCTGCTCTGTCTTCCTGTGCCATCACGACTGCTTTTATCAGACACTTCAAGGCAGACAGGTGGCTGCCCATGGCATGGTGTTAGTTTTGAAATCAGCCTGTTCCTGGAAATGCCATGCCTGCTTAGACAAAGGCAACAGAGATCTCCTGATGCAGAAGAGTTCAGGCAGTGAGTCTGGCCCAGGTTGCTGTGTGATATCTGAATGCTCATGTGGTGCACCAGTGTTCTCTCCTTTCCTGAATGCACTTTATTTCAGTGGTGTGCTCTGCCCTGTGTGATTGCAGGCATCTTTTGCAGAGACCACAGTCTCAAAACCACCACTATTTCATTCTGCTGGGTTTGAGCTGTTGAAGTCTAAATGTCACTGAAGAAACTCAGCCCATGGCTGAAGTGACTGAGAGACAGGCCCTTGCATTGCTTTTTAGTAGATATTCAACTTAATTACATGTTGGGCTATTCTGAGCTGCAGCAGGTGAAATTTTTGAAGTGTCTTAAGCTCCTGTCAGCTTATTCAGCTGTTTGAGAGAAGACTGTTTTCCTGATATGTAATTTCAGAGCATTCAGGATCCAGAGGGAACAGTTTTGATTTGGATTTTTATCTTGGTGGATATATATAAAATACAAATAACCTTCTTGAATAAATTTTGTTGGTTACATGGTAGTAAAACAATTTTTGTGTGTATATATGCACGAGTAAATATACATATATATATGCTTAGATATAGAATCATAGCACTGTAAAACTGTAGAATCATTTAGATCAGAAAAACCCTCTAAGATCATTGAGTCCAGCCATTAACTTAACACTGTTAAGTCCACCACTAAATCATGTCCTTAATCATCACATCTACACATCTTTTAAATTCCTCCAGGGATGGTGACTCAACCATTTCCCTAGGCAGCCTGTTCCAGAGCCTTTCAGTGAAGAAATTTTTTCTAATGTTTAATCTAAACTTTCCTTGGTCCACATAGCCTTGTAGAATCTTTGTAGAAAAAGAAAATAACTTCTTTTTTTCAAAGTTTGGAACTTATTTTGAGTTGTAACACTGGCAGAAAACAATTGTGGGAGTAACAAAACTTAAGATAACTCCTCCCTACAGATTTGTCTCCTTTTCTGTCCGAGCCTTGTGTCCTGTGAAGGGCTGACCCCAGCTGGCAGCTAAGGCCCCATCTGGTCAATCCACTCACTTCCACACAGCAGGATCAGAGAGAGAATCAGAAGTGCTGAAGAAAGAAAAACTTGCAGGCTGAGAAAAGGACAGCTGAAAAAGAGAATGAAACTGAAAAAACCCACAAGAGGTAATACCAGGACAAATGCTTGCCATGTTCATCAAGCAGACAGATGCAGTCCTCAAGCAATGCCTACTCTGGAAAAACTTCCCTCTGCCCCTAGTTTTATTCCTGAGTGTGATGTTATATGTCACAGAATATCCTTTTGGTCAGTTTGGGTCATCTGTCTCAGCTGTGCTCACAAACCTAAAAGACATCTCCATAAGGGCTGCTGGGAACAAAAGTCAGTCCATCCCAGTCAGACCAAGTCGACCTTCCCACCACCACAATTTAGCTCTTGCCCTGTACAATTGACACTGACCCTGGCTAGAAAGACAACATGTGCTGTGGTTGTTTTGTTTACTGGCTCTGATCTGGTCGGAAATCTCACAGTATTTGCATGGTCCTCCTTTTCAAAACAAGTATTAAAAATATTTTCTGAGATGCTTTTTTAAAAAAATGCTTCTCCTTTGCACACAGGCAGTGTTAATCACAAAGAACTCTAGAAAACTGACTTGGATAAAAAATTCTACTGGAATTTTTACTGGTTGCACTTGAATTTAGTTTTTTTATATTTATCTCTAACCATATATTTCCCATATTAATTTTTGTGTAGAAAGGAGCATCTTCTACAGAAATTGTAGCCCTGGACACGATGTCTGGTTTTGGCTCTTAAATTATCTAGGTGTGAACCTTCAGAAATAAGTGTGTTACAGCAAAAAGATCTCCAGGTTTATCTCTGCTCTTGTGCTGTTTAAATATAATTGGAGCAATTCTGATTTGAGAGCTTGTATTTAATTATTTGGTATATTTCTTCCTTTTTTCTGTCCAAAATTACATATGAATATTCATAAAATCTTAATTATTTTCATTTTCTGTACTGCATATGGTCATCAGTGCCCACTGCCCTAACCACAGTGCCCACTGTCCTAACCACAGTCCCACTGTTTCTGTATGCACAGGGTAGTTTTGGGTTCTAACAGAAATTCTGAATGATTTTTGCAAAAGTAGGCAACATGTCAAGCCTAAGGTAGATATGTAAGAGGAGAACTTATAAATTTATCCTGTGTTTGTTTAACCATGTAGGAATCTAAATACATTAACAGTTCAATAAGAGGCTACTGTTGTTTCCCCTTGGAGGACTGGTTATGTTCTGAGTTGCCAAAGAAGCCAGATTCAGAGAGGTTTGGCCAAGTAATGGGTCAAATACCAGGACCCTGGAAAAAATTCTTGCAAAGAACATTGATTTCTTAGATAGGGGAAAATTTGGTCTGCTGAATACTTGCAACTTTGTGAACCCAAATAAATGTAATTTCATTTCTCTAAGTTTTAACAAAGCTGCACTTATGGTAACATCAGAGATTCTTGTAATGAGGGTGTAGCCCTGAAACATGCCTTTCCAGATTTCTGTATTTTGGCTGCTTTGAGAGAAGCCTCACTAGCTCTTGAGCATTTGCTGCTATCTACAGAGTCACTTTAAGCTAGAAGATGTCTAGGTGCTGGTAGGTCTATCAGACATGATATTGTCAGGTCATTCAAGCAAAGCAGCTCCTGAGTTGCTACAGTGACTTATTTAGGGATGACATTTGTCACAGCCCAATGAGTCTGCTGTGCTCTAGAGGGGTTTGGACAAAATTTCCCCTCAGAAACCAGAACTTGTAATAACTACAAGTTACAAGAGCATCTGTGAATGAATGGTGTTGCTTATCTCAAAACTGAATGACCTCCCAAAGTTCCCTTCACTTTTTTTCAATTTAACACAAGATTTTTCTTTTAAAATGTATGAACAGGTAACACAGCACTACTGCCCCAGCCCTCACTCTCCTTCTTTCACAAATGCCAGTATTTGGCACACAGAAAAAGAAATTGCTTAATGATTTGTAGTCAGCTTAAAAGTATGTGTCAGCAGCATCTGGGATACTCTATGAAGAGAGAGAAGTGCAGCATATCACTGAGTAATACTGAAACTTAAATAACAAAAAAAAAATAATACCACATATTCTGATAGCAGGCTCTGCAAGAGATGTACCCAGTGTTTTCCACTAACAGCTCTACCTCTTTAACTCTGACTTCCGAGGAGAAGCAAAACTGCAGAGAAATCTGTGCACAAACACCTGCACTTGATTGGAGAGCAAGCATAAAAGGAAGAACTTTTCCTGAGTTACCAGAAAAGATAAAGATGGAAGTGAACTAAATACTCTGTTTAAGACTCTGAACTGATAGTTGCCCTCAAACACAACTTTTTATGTGGTAGTGACCACAGGATTTCTTTCTAGGATTTGACTGGGTAAAGAGCCCCTTCCAAAATTAAACCTTGCCTGGGAAACCTCTTCCTCTTTTCTAACAGTTGAGCATCAGAAACATTCAGAATTACTTGCCTCCTAACTGATGGTTTTTTTTCAACTCTGTAAAACTTTGAAAGTAAAATATACCTGGGGCTGAAAATAGCAGGCTTAATTCTCTGTGAGCCCTCAGGATCTGATTGTTTACATTCCCCATCAAAACCAGAAAGAAAGTCTGGAAAAAATTCTGAGCTTTTCTGCAGTTAAATAGAGTCAGTTTATGGGCCTCAAGACAAAAGAAGTAGAATGTGTCCTTACCTAAACAAATGTACAGTAAAGGAATATCATAAGCACTGAAAATTAGCATTGTAAGAAAGAGAAATTTGAAATATGTGTTAAGTATCTTCCTCCAAATCATGAGTATATGTACACATGGGCTCTTCTCTTGTGTAAGTTAACTTCTGGGCTAGTATGTCTGTTAAGGATTTTTTGCTGTGGTTTGGTTTGGGGTTTTTTTTCAGTATCTGATAAAACATTGAATTCAGAGTAATTCAAGCAGCAGTTGTAATCACAACCGTTCTGAGGATGACTCAAGTACAAAATGGAAAGCTAATAGCTTGGAATGGAGGTTGCCACCATATGCCATAGGATCATGTGATGTCCTGTTATTGCTCCAAGGGTCTCTACCCCAAGAGGTTCAAGCCCCCTGTTCTGTTGCTGTCAGCTGTTCCAGGCAAATGACACTGCAATTCTCCCAAGAAAACAAAATGAAAAGGAATTTGTAGGCTATTGTAGCTTTTTTTGCTAATATACAAGTGGCAAATCTCATTTATCCAAGCAGAGGAGCTCACCTTTTTTTGTGGGTAGAAAAATTCCAGTGAAGTACTGATGATTCTTATTCACGTAAAACTTCATTAACAAAAATTGCAATCTGGGTGTAAAAGTGATATCTCATTGAGATGTAGCTGAGGCATGGAGTAAAGACTTTCTAATGTGGTGGTTCAGAGACATCACATTAAAAAGAGGACCCAGTCCCAACATCCCCTTCATTTCATCATAATGAAATAACACTTGTAACAGATTAAATGTTTGACTAATACAGAGAAACCATGTGATGGGATACGGATGGAGAACACCTGCCAACTGCATCTGACAGAGCAAGATGTGACTTAGATATAGAGTGTTTAGGTTAAACACTAAGGATTTCATGTCTGACCAAATTTTATCCTTAGCAGAATGCAACTTCAAGCTATCAAACTCCTGGAACTACTTCAAAACCAAGACCCAGTAAGTTTCTGATACAAAAACAGATTATCATATTCTACATCAATTGTTCAACTGAATTCTCTACTTTCACATTTAGGCTTATCTGAAGCTGTAAGATAGCTACAAGACCAAATTGTTCCCAAAGGTATTATCTCTGCTTCAGTGTCAGCTCTACTGCCACTGTCATTAGGCACATACACTCCCTCCTTAGTGAATTTCACTTAAATAGACACACATTTAGATGTAAAAATAAGGAAAAAAATCAGCTACTCACTGTTTCATCAAGCTGATCTAACTGTGGGTTCTTCTTCTTTGTGAACGTACATATATCTGAAAATAGGAAACAGCACTTCCTGTGACATATTGCAAAAGGGGGGTAAGTTTCTTCTTCTCTGAAAAAGCTCAGTTTCCAGGATGACATCAGAACTGGTGGACGAAGACTTTATGGGTGCCAACTTGTTCTGCTTTAGCTGGAGCTATTCTACAGGGTTAAGACTGGCTAGTTCAATAAAATCCCATTCTCAGGTCAGTAAGTATTTCTACCTGCTCTGGAAACTTCTAATTGCAATTTACTCTCTTCCAGTTTGAATCCATTGCACCTTGTCCTGTCACTCCATGCCTAGAGAGAAGGATGTTGTGGGGGCTGTTCAGAAGTCCAGGTAAAGAACATCCATAGCTCTTCCCTTGCCCACTCCTGCAGTCACTCCACCACAGGAGGCCACTGGGTTGGTCAGGCAGGACTTGCCCCTGGTGAAGCCGTGCTGGCTGTCCTGAATCACCTCTCTGCCCTTCACATGCCCTAGCACAGCTCCCAGGAGGATGTTCCATGCTCTTCCCAGGCACGGAGGTAAAGCTGACAGGTCAGTAGTTCCCATAGGTACAATGTCTCCCTTTTCCCAGTCACCTGGGACTTCATCTGACTGCCCCTCATGGAGAGGGGCTTGGCAGCCACTGTCAACCAATTCCCTCAGGATTCTGGGATGCATGTCACTGGGTCCCACAGATCATTATAAAACAGGACTGATTAATAATATGGTCATTTCTCTGCTCCTTATGGAGTCTTTATCAAATTTATGGCAAGACTACTTATTTAAAATTTGCACTTTTTTGGCAGCAGCTCTTGACCATTCTCTCTAAGACTGCAGGGTGTTTTCCTACAGTATTCCTGAAAAGCTGTAAGACTGGCTTCTGCTACAATTATAGCTGGATTTTTCATTTCCAAAAAAATTTATTTCAATCAACCCAGGGATATATAACCTGCTCACACGTGTTACAGGGAGTATGAAAGAGCCTCATAAAGTTGTTTCAGAAAGAGTGCTTAAGCAAGGCTATAGGAAAAGGGATGTGATGTCTGGAATTGCATAAGGGAAGGAGCGGTGTAGATTTTGCTGTAAGTACAGACAGAAAACCATTGAAAACTTTCAAACCTGAGGAGAAAGTGCCTTCCCTACAGTGACACAGTGGATAACAAGGAGACCCAAGATACATTTCCATTCTATACCATGTCCCTCTGAAACAGCAGTTTTGAGTTTGGCATAACGGGTTTGGTGGATGCTTGTGGTGGTGAATGAGTCACTCCTGATCAACCAGCGTATTCTAACTTGAGGACAAAAGCATAGTTTTGCACATGTTGTTTGGAAAGATTTTTAATTCTTTGTGCCTCCAATCTGAGTGCTTAAGCTGAAGACAAGTGGACAATGTTTTCAGGCTGCCTGAGCCCCAATTGCTCCAACCTTTAAAAATCAGGAATGGTCTCTTTCCAAAATGGTAATGCAAATAATCTGAAGCTTTGAAAAGTCTGAGCAAGATTAAAATACAGGAAAAAAAAAAGAAGACACATTCAAAAGAAAGGCAACATTTCATATCAAGCACTTAATTTTAAGCACCTGTGACTACATCTTGAGCTGTAGCCAAATTACTATCATCTTATAGATAGAGCCTGTTACAAAAGAATCCCCTGAAAATGTCTTTTTCAGCCATGTTGAGACTCTGAAGAAATCCAGGGGAAAGAAATTATGGTTATTGGTCTAGAAAGCATAGCCAGTGAGAAGTGACTGCAAAAGAACTAGAGGATCTCAGGCTTAATTTCCATGATTTTACTCATAGTGTCTTTCCTGTATGGGCTTAATGGGCTTTATAAACATTAGCTAATTCATATAACTGCCTAGGACATAGAAGCAGAGGAAGCAATGGGAGAAAATTTTCCCAAAGTCAGAGACATTTCCAGGAGAATATTGCCATGTAAAATTAGAGTGTCCATCTCCATAAAAAATTAGAATGAATAGTAAGAAAAGAGTACATAAACTTCAGCATGCTAATCCATTGAAATTCTTATATATAGGGAAGTACTGCTTGACGAAGGGGAAGAATCAAAAAACCATGAAGAACTTCTGCAAGAAAATTGTCCTGCTTCATCTGGAGCTTTCTACAAGCTGCCACAACAGTACCACTGAGAGAACTAAAACAGGGGAATCAAATTATGATGTGCTTATATTACTCCATCAGTTGCTGAATGTAAGAGAAAACTAAATTTTTGTGACAATAATACAATGTTATGTGCATACTGAAGTTAGGCTTTTAGAATACACTTAAAGGCACTGAAATAATTTTCCTTTTTTCTTGAAGAAGTATATTTTCCTGTGGAGGGAAAGAGATGCTCAAGACAGATCTCTAATGGCTAAAATATTGGTAATGTTACCAACCAGCTTACCTAAGCAGAAATGACTGGTCTTCAGCTATATGACAGTAAGACTATAGCAAAGATAAGAGATGGCCTTGCAGTTCACCTCATTTTCTAGGCTTTCCATGGAAGGAGAAATGCTGACTTCAGACCCTGTATCAAAGCCTGTTCAAGAATTTCAGGCAAGGCAGGACAGCATGAGGGAAGGTGCATACTGAGGGAGTTGCTTTCCTATTGCTCCAGTGTGCTTCAGCCATTTTTTATTATGAAATTGAATGAGGTAGATCTTTTGTGCTAAAAGAGGAATTCAATAAACATCTTAATGAGACCTATGCTGTGGGCTCCTCTCGAGCACCCTCACCCACAACAGCTCTCATCAGATATTTTGCTGACTGTCTTCAAGTTTACAGGGACAGGCATGTGGCAACTTTGGTTGAGCACAAAGCAGGCTTCTGCAAGGTCTGTTAGTAGGGAATTTTTTCCCAACTCCTTCCAACCGGAAGGTGTAGGCTGCAGGAATCATCTCTCCCATCCTCAGTTGGTAGTTGGCTAGCTAATCTAAGGGCTCCCTTGCTAGTGAAGGAACAGAAGTAGGTACTTGCAGAGGGTAGCAAACTGTTTTAAGTTACTCCACCTTAGGCTGGAATGAATCCCCTTATGTAGGGAGCCCTCTTTAATTATATAAACAGCCTTAGACAACAAGTTCAGGGTAGACAGCCATCTGTGCATTGACAAAACTTGAAGGCAACTTGAATGAAGACTTCAGGGTTTTTGGTGATGAGAAACCATTTATTTTGGAAAAACATCAAGTCAAATATTTTTGTTTTGCTGTTCTTTGGGGCTGAGATGATTTTTTAGCAGGTGAGCCTGATAATGCTGTCTACTTCCGTTGCTGAAGAGAAATAGATCTAAGGTAGATCTAAACACCAGTCCAGGTGGCAGTCCCAGAAGTTGTAACAGATTTGTTATGGCACTATGAAGACTGTACTCTGCTCATGCCCGTGAAAACTGCATGTGGTACCTATCATGGCACAGAAGTAAGACTGCAAAGCCTGTTCTCCTCTTCCCTTACATCCTCATACCCATTCAAGTGTTCTAAAACTGTGTTTTGGGGGGTAGGAACATACATAAAAGTAAAACAGTTTCTATTTGTGGCTTAGGCAAATTGCCATTAGCTGCTCAGGTGTCACGCTACTTCCTTACAGCTTTAGGGCACTTCACAGAGCCTTGGAGGAATAAGACTTGGCAACAGAGATGGAAGTAAACTTGGAGACCTATATATTCTTAAGATATTCTGCACTACTCAGAGAAGAATGACACAAGGACGTATCAGTGCAATCTGCCCTTCATGTTAACCTCTCCTCACAAACATTGTGGTGTTCAGTACCCTGTCACAATGCTTGGTTCAGTTTGCAGAAGGCACCCTCCCAGCTGAGGGACTGGTTATATAGGGTTCTCTTTATTGCACTTCACTACAGTGTAGGAGCGAGCCCTATTTAATGCACATTATTCATGCCCTTCTCAAACTGTAGAATCCTGCTTTTCTCTCATGATCATGTCTCTAGTCCTGTCAGGCTAATCTCTGAGTCCTTCACAGATATTACTATATGTGCCTTCTTACCAAATTTATGAGATGAAGCAATACAATTATGCCAATTTTGCCAGCACCCACTAATTTGTAGAACTTGGTTTGTAAACTGTTTTTTTCCAAAGCAAAGTACTGTGCTGGGGTAGGGTTCTCATCTGTTGAAGCTGCTGGTTCTTGATCTTCACACTGGTTCTTGGAACATGAGGATCACAACAGCAGAGGCTATCTATGAAGATCTTAGTGTAAGTAGAAAGGGAAGGTGCTTAATTTGCGTGCTAGAATTAGTCACTCTGGGGTGGGTAGGATAAAATCAGCTCTCAGTGTCTCACTCCCTTGATGAATCTTGTGCCTGTCCTGTGATAAGCCTGCAGATTCCAGTATTATTTGTAGCACAGGACTTGGCATCTCTGAAATGCAAGTCTTGGCTGATTTTGCTTCTCAGCTATCCGCAGGACTACTCAGTGAAATTGAACCTGAAAGACAAAAATGCCTCCAAATAGTCTTCAGTCTTCTCAGAGACTGGCCTCACTCACACTCATTTGCACCTACCTGGGAGACCCTGCTGTGTTTCTAGAAAACTCCCCATGGAGAGCCCAGCAGCTTGAAGCCAGCTGGGTAGCCACGCTACACCAACTTAGACACATAATGAATCTGATGTTAGTCATCTTCTGACATGTTTATGGGTGGGGACACCACTTCCTTTATAACTTCTATAGAGAAAACAGAAGAATGCACAGGACTTCAGATAAGTCGTCAAATCTTTTTTCACACTCCACAGCAAACTAACCAAACACAGTCTGTGGTACTACAGACTTAAAATTCTTCTCCATTCTCAGCAAAAGAGGATGACTGTGATATTTTCTGTACTGTGGTAGATTGCATCCTCTTTATCTTTTTTTTAATTTTATTTTAAGGCAGTACTAATTGCTGTCTCGTAATGGGAATGAAAGAGCTAGCTCAAAGCTTTGTCACAAGGTAGATATTTCACACCTTCTCTGTCAGTTGAATGGTTGTAGATAGGTTGTTTGTGCCGCTGTGCAAAACAGTCTCAGCAAGAGTGATACGAAGCAAAGTCCATCTGTATTTGTAAAGCTCTCAGATCACATTGCAGGAGTTGCTTAAATTTAGCACAGGCAAACTATCTTCTTGGAAAGATTGTGCAAGTGTTAAGATGAAAACGAACCACAGGTAAGTGGCAAAAAACATTTCAATGGAAAAGCAGTGTGAATAAGATAATTTAAAGGAAAGTTGATACTTCTGCCTCAGCTGTACTGAGTTATGATGAGATAAACCCCTACATAAAGACCTACATTAATCCGGGGCGGGGGGGGGGGAAGTATTTTCATTGCCTAAAGTGCACTTGGTTTCACCTGAAATCTCAAACCCTAACTATCACTGGCATGTTTGTTTGGGGAGTTAACCTTGTACACTGGTGTTCCATTTTACAAGACTTCATTAAGTGACACTGTATTTTCAGTGCTATTGGATATTGGCAATGTTCATTGTCTAGTATTGTTTTTCACATCTCCAGGGACCATTTCTTGTCTCCTAGTTGTTCATATGTTAAATGCATTAAACATTAAATGCTTACACAGTGCTCACCACTGGCACTTCCAACTTTCCTCCACACATTTCATTGAAAAGACTGACAGGGAAGTCTAAGCCGCCCCCAGCCTGTGTTTTTTTTTAAACTGAAATCAGGGAGTCTGTCCTGACATGTAGCCTAACATTTTCTCTGCCTGAAAAATAATCTTTAAAAAATTAGGGCCAAAGGCTCTGGATATGAGCCACAACCTGGAGAAGCTGTGTCAGAACACTGTGACAAGTGAAAAGTTTGTCAGCTAGCTTGAGAATCAGTGTGAAGGAAGAAAACAGCTTGAGTCACTAGGGGGAGAGACAGACTGGCCAGCTGACACTGCAGTGCACGGGGACAGATGAGAGCAGACACCTGATTATCTTCTTCAGGCTAAGAGAAGGAAAGGAGCTGCTGACAGAGAGAGAGAGAGAGCAAGCAGCTGGGCACAGGAGTCATCTAAGGGCCACCAGAGTGGTGAGCAGACCTCTGAGATTTTTGGGTTCTTAAAGAAAGTTATAGTTAGGCATGCTTCAGAACTTAGTGGGGTTATGAGGTCATTTCAGCAGAAATTGCAAACCACAGAAAGTTTTGTATCTCACTTCTGGGTTAATTTATTAATGCATTTGGGGTTTGCACTGGATAATATATTTTGGTTGTAATGTATTTCTAATTAAGAAGAGCAAAACCCACACAAGATATGAGGAAGAAGGTGGTGTGACGTGTGTTTCTGTAGCCAAGATTCTAGTGTAAGGACTACAAATAGTTACAAATAGTCTGGCCACAAATGAGCGATGTCATTGATTTTGGCTATTCCAACTATCCTTCTTTATAACTGGAGCTTAAATAAGAGAAGGAGGTAATACATACTTCTTACCTGGATCTTTTTAACTCTGATGTCAAGCCCCGGAAATATTATGGAATTTCCCAATGAGTGCTGTATCCTGCCATACTGAATTCAGCGGTGGATCTCAAACATGTGGCAGATTTCTCATGACCCTAGTCTGGGGGGTGGGCAAAATGGAGGACATCTGAAATTCAGTCTCACACCTTCTTAAATATGGGCTATTCCATGTCAAGTAAACAGAACAGAGGAACACTGTGAAAGCTCTGAACTTGGCAATCAGAGGCTGGAGAAAAGCCAGGAGGAATCATAAACAGCACCACGATATACCTTATTAACTTGCTTTTCTGTCAGTACCTGTTGCAGTGCTTTGCACAGTATTCATATATTTCACTTACTTTAAAGGTCTGGGAGATGTTTTTGAGGATGTGCAGATTTGGCCAAGAGGCCTTGGAGTAGAGTAAGGTCAGACCTGGATAAGGTTAGAGTGCAACAGGCATCATGCTACAAAAGGACAGAGAACCATGAGAGAGAAAAGTTAGTGAAACATGTTAGATGAAAATGAATAGCTAGAGTTCAAGCCCTTTAGAACACACACAGTTCAGAACCAGGTAGGGAAGTGTTACTAGATGTGAAAAGTGGTATTCAGTAGTTTAACTGGCAATCTGGTATCAATAGTTTCAATACAGCTTGGTCTCTGGAGAAAAAATAATTGCTTTAGATATGCAACATCTCATTAGATCTGTTCTACAAATGGCAATAATTTCCTTATTCCATCCTCTTCTGAATAGTGATCACATTTCCACTAATTTAGTGGAACAGGACTAGACTGAGCTATATATTTTGACATATATATTCACAGTATCACACCGAGCTCCAGGAAATCTAGGTGACATGAAACCCAACTGTTACTTGGTGCTTTTGCAGTGGTATTTGCAGCTGACAACATCTGAGCACATGAAAACTAACTGATCTGATGAGTTGATTGCAAAAATTCTTTTACCAATTTTACTATGTGTCAGAACCTTGAAACGGAGGAAACAGTGCAACTGCTACCTGCTTTATTCCAAGATTATTACACCTGCAGAGAAAAGTAGATTGTTGTTGACAAGTTTCTGCCTAAAAAAATGTATAATTGAAGAAATAGCATTACCAGCTCCTTGTTATTATTATCCTGTGAATGTAATGCTCTTTACCAGAACTCTTTCGGTGCATACAAGTGCAAAAATTTTTGAATATTTAGTGTCTCCATAGATTATTTCCATTGCATATAAGAATAGCATAAAGTCTTGTGGACCAAACCATTAAAAATAAAATTTCATGTTTAGAGAAGAGGCACAATACTTTGAGGTGCTTTGCTGTGTACAAGTGCTTTGGGGTGATGCTGGGTATATTTGTGTCTCTGTTCTGGTAGTTCTTAAAATAAAAGGGGCAACAAAATACCTACATGTATTATTCCTTTTCACAACCACATTTTACAGAGGAGGAGCCTGCTGAAGGCAGAAGTGTCCTCAGAATCTGCAGTCTGGGTCTGTGAGAGGTTTGCTGTGCTTGGGCAGAGGACATGAGGCTTGGATCTACACTCTTGAATTCTTAAACACCAATATTTTAAATGCAGCAGTAGAAGATGTAGTGGGGAAGAACTCTTCAGTGAGACCAGCAAAGCACATTTTTTTACTCTTTGGTTAAGGCTTCACATATCATTTGGGCTGAAATCTGCTACTGCACACACACACACAGAGCATTATTTCAGTAGAAGCTGTACTACAAAAAAAAACAACAACAAAAAAACAAACCCCAGATTTTAACCCTTGTTTTGTAACCTGGAGAGAATGTTACTGCTCATTGGGAAAATGCCTGTGGGTGAGGGTTGGTCAGACAACATTTCCATTATCCCTTCTTCTCAAAATATCAGTTAAAGCAGAATATATAGTTATAAGTGCTGTTTCTTGTACCTTCCTGATCTGAAAGATCAACAGGAAAAATGATGGCAGGTGTCACTGAGTATTTTAAACAGAAACGCTTTCATCCAAACTCCAAAATCTGGCCACAGAGAGAAGATACCTGACCTGAGATGCTGACCCACATTTCTTTTCAATAATTAAAGTCCATATTCAGTTCAAAAAAACCCAGAGAAATGTACAAACAGAGAGATTTCCAAATGGAAGTTTTCTGCAGGGCATTTCTTATCCATTGGGGAATAAAACCTAGAAATGTTACTTACGCTATCTATAATAAAAGAAAGAAGTATTTTCTGTACCATATAGTTAATAGCAAGAATATTTTGGCAACAAGTTTAATTGTTTTTCTTAATTTTTTAGGAAGCATAAAACCATGAAATTATATTTTCAAAAGCAAAGGTAGAATTAGGAAAATATTTAAAATTTTTATTATATTAAAAAATAAAATCTTTGACAATATCTAGGCTGTGTTTTCCCTGATTTCAGGTGTTCTCTTGATTAGCTTTAAAAAATATGTTTGCAGTATCACTACCTCAGTATAAATGTTATTTTTTCCCTGTGAATTTTTACTGGGATTTGGAGAACAAAACTTCCTCAGCAGAAAAGTGGAGATAAGATTTATTTTGCTGAAGAGCTTCAGGATGCCTCCAAATTCCATCAGATGTATTTATGTGACACCCATTCAAAAATGCACACTTAAAGTTTCCTTATCCTAATAGAGGCTTGTGAGTCATCAGGCAGACTATCAAGAACCAAGGCAAAAAAAAATATGTAGCTAATGTTTATTAGAAGAAAGCATTTTTAAAATGGCAGAAAATAATGACATTGGGAAACGAGTTGGAGCCTACTTTGCTACAAGTAATTTTATGATGGTTACATTTAGCAGCGAGTGCTGCAGGCGCAGAGTTGGAGCTCCCACAGCTCCAGAGGTGATGCAGAGCCCCCACCTGCTCTGAGGACGTTCTCAAGTGTAGGAGTCTCCACGTGTGACCGGTGTAGGGGCCACCTGGAGCCATTGCTTTGTTATTTTTGGAGGTATGGCTATCAAAGACTGCTCTGGGTGGAGCAGTTCCAAGGATTCCAGGGCTGTGCCCCTGGGACCATCCCACAACAAACAGGGCGCTGAGCTGAGGGGGTTTTCATCTGGGATCTGAAGCAAAGGGGAATTTGTGACAGTGTCTGAGGTGATTCCCTCTTTTCAATGTGAAGCAATCCCGAGCTTGTCCATTTCCCATTTTCCAGAGGGGTGTCACACGCTTGTCCCAGGGATGTAGGGATTCAGCTTCCACAAGGCACAGCATACCTGGGGGTGAGGCAGAAGCATCGCTTTTGTCAGAGGAGAAAACAGATAGTAGACGAAGCAGCCTGCTTGCTGATGTGTACTAAAGGAGCTCTAAAACATAATTAAAAATTATTCTGTGGCAATGTATGGTCACCATTTCCCAAATGCACTGGTTCTCTTGGGAAATCAATGTCACGAGTTCTTACATGGCAGGGGACAGCGTATCCCAACAGGAGGCACAGGCATACTGCACCTCCCAGGGGATGCTGCACACATGGTACGACCTCCAGGACCACAGCAGAACTTTGGCCAGCCCCTCACACCAGCAGAAGGTGGCTCAGGTGTGCTCACATGACCCCTGCACTGTCAGACCAGCCAGAGAGCTGGGTGGGTGCCGAAATCGACTGTCCAGCCCCGGCACCTCCGGCAGGGCTGGAGAGGACACGACTGCAGGACTGAAGAAGTCCTTTAAGATGGGCCTTGAATGTCACGCCGGCGAAGGCATAGATGATGGGGTTCAGGCA
Source organism: Chloebia gouldiae (assembly GCA_003676055.1). Lineage (NCBI taxonomy): Eukaryota > Metazoa > Chordata > Aves > Passeriformes > Passeridae > Chloebia > Chloebia gouldiae. The sequence continues at coordinate 41,905,895 of QUSF01000003.1, forward strand.
GCAGTGGATGAAGGAGATGGTTTCTGTCAGCTGCAGGGCCAGAGCTATCTGGGAGCTCGCCTTGCAGTCATTGATGATGTGCAGGCTCTGCAGAGAGTCCAGGAACAGCACGATGTTGAAAGGAGTCCAGAAAAGGAAGAAAACTATGACAATGATGAAGATCATCTTGATCGCCTTGACCTTGTTCCGGTTTTTGCATTTTTGGAGGTTTTTTAGTATCTGAGTGTAGCAGCAAACGAGGATGCTAAAGGGAATCAAGAGGCCCAAGATATTGGCTGCAAACTGAGAAGCAACCTTCCAGGTATTGTCACCTGGGGGGTATGTGGGGACGCACTGCAAAGCCTGCTCGATCTCCAGCTCCTGGCTGAACATGATGTTGGGTACAGAAGCCAAGCCAGCCACCAGCCACAGGACCAAGCTGATAATTATGCCACAAGTGGCTGTCCGTATCCTCATGGCATAGACAGCATGGACAATTGCTATGTACCTGTCTACACTCATGAGGGTTATAAAGAAAATGCTGCTATAGAAACCTGTGTAGTAAATGCCAGCCATTATCTTACACATGGCATTGCCAAAAACCCACTGGTCTGAAGCGTAGTGAGCCTGGAAAGGGAGGGGCAAAACAAAGAGGAGATCAGAGGCTGCGAGGTTCAGCAGGCAGATGTCAGTCATTGTTGTCAGCTTTTTCCTGGTCAGGAGAACCCAGAGGACCAAGGAGTTTCCCAGGAGGCAGAAGACAAACACAAGGCAGTACAGAATTGGCAGAAAGAAGGATTTAAACCTGAGAAAGTTGTTGCCTTCATTACACGGAGCAGTGTTTTCATCATATCCATAGTCATATTCTGTTGTGCCAAGGAATTGGCTGGTGGGATTCATCTCAGATTCCTGTGCAAGAAAGAGAAATGATTAGAAATGTCTGGCTGTTGTCCTGGCACAGCACTTCCACAGTGGCTTCCGCTTCTGTCTTGCTTGTGTTGAGCCTATGGGTCAGCCTCCAGGCAGAAGGGGACTACAAAATGCAGTCTTGGCTTCACTGGCTGGACAAGAACAGCTGTACCACCCTGCAGCCTGCTGATTGTTCCAATACATGTGTATGTGTGAGCACTGGGATGCTCTCTGTTTCCCTGAAGCTGCGTTAGTGCCAGTGGACCAGCCCCTCATCATTACAATGACAGGGAAAAATTCAGGTGTCTGAATGGTCATAATGATAGAAAAAACCAAACAAATCCTGCATCTGATCTAAAGATCTCAATTTTCTTGTGCTCCCTGGGTGAGGAAGCTTTTTGCCATTAGCATAAAGACCCTCAGAAAAGTGTTTTGCCTGATGAAGCTGTCACCAAGCAGCATAACCTCATTTTCAGCAGAGCTGATCAGGGCTAGGTACTGGCACACACAAGCTACTTTTCCATGGGTGGGTCCAGGATTGCATACAGAAAGCTCTCCAGCAACAAGGATTTCACAAGGCTGCACAGCAACACTTGCAGCGCCCAGCTCTGAGCTGCCACCAGCCTCCAGGGCAGCTGGTGAGCAGCTTGGCTGTTCTTTTTGCCACAACACAGCAGCTTAGCGCTCCTGCCTGTTCTGTCCAGCTTCAGTTTCCTAGCACAGAGAAAACCAAATCATTAGCAGGAGTGTTCCTATCTCTCATTTCTGAAGAATTACAATGAAGGCAGCCTCAAAATAGCAAAATAATCTCACATGCTCTCCAAGAATGAGTCAGTGCTTAAGCCAACTTTTTTATTGTTTCAGATGTCAGTTCATGACCCCTATAAAAGCAGATCGGGTTTCCAGACTTGAGTGTTCACATTTTAAGTGATGATTCTTTCAAAAGAGTTTGGTTTTTCACTGCTAAGACATTTGAAAACCTAGGCTGTGCTGCACCTTTGTTGCACCTGCTTACAGGTTGATCACATCTTGAAAGAGCTTCAAAGGCACAGAGTTTCCAGGAAGGAAGAATAATTTTAATAATAATTGCTGTTAAAATGAAGCAATAACACGCATGGAAGTGATAATTCTATAGAAGTAGGTGATGTGCTCTCCTGAATTAAAGATTGCTGCCTGGAGATAAAAAAAGAGAGAGAACAGTGAAAACCTTTTGTATTGATAGGCAGGAATCACAATTCACCCCTTCTTGCCTGTCTGTGCCACCTGTGGGGGGAACAGAACGATCTGTATGAACAGTGCAGAGAAGTGCCAGTGTCCATCCCCTGCTCCAGGTATGGATGCTGCTCATGCCTCACTGACCTGCCTCAGCTTTCCTTGGGGCACCAGAGATGTTTCAATTGGTAAACACAATGCAGTTACAAATACAGCATTCAACCCCACAGAATTCCTTGTTCAGAAATAATGAAAAATGAGAGAAAAGCTGTGCTGCAACTGCAATTACACATCAACGGTGTAATTCTCTATTATATTGAGCTCTTAAGCTGTAGCTAGGACACCTGCATTATTAATTTTAACTTTGCATAAGGCATAAATTTTCAAATATTTTCAAATATTTAGTTGGTGAGTGACTAGCTAATGGCTCTTCTTGCAGCAACAGATAAAGATAGAAAATATTTCCTGCTTTTGATGTGTGAAACTGACACGTTGTGACTAAGTGATGCAGAACTGGCTCTTGCTTCTTAATTGTCTGTCAAGGGCCTCTTAAAAGAAGTTCATAGATTCAACTACCAAAACTAAAAAAATATTCAAAAAAAAAAGAATACTGTGTTATAGATATATAAATCTATAAACACGTAGATAGATATGTAGAGATACATAAATCTAGATTTATAGCTAAAAAATATCTACTTCCAGCAAAATTCAAGCATTTTTCCCAGGCTGAACAGAGACCCGAGATGTTCTACTTCAGACCACCCTTACACCATTAATGCCTTCAACAGCTCCCAACTAGGTCACAGCATTTTCCATTTTCCCCCTCTCCACATCAGTCAGCGGAACAGTCCAAGTGAAAAAAAGCAGTTTTACAGAAGCACCAAGGGAGAGGTGGCTGCTGCAGGTCCCCTGGTTGCCACAATCAGCCCAGTAATAGCACAGTGGATATGGATGGACTTTACCTCTGACAGCAGGATGCCTCTGCTCTCTCAGATGGTCCTGGCCCCCTTCTCCTCGTGCCCTGCTGCCTGGGCTCTGGGCTGCCGGGGGGTTTACTTCGCTTTCAATTCTCTTTGCAGAGGGCTGAGATTTTGTGATATGTGGCTGTCGAATGGGCAGCTGCCAGACACAGAATAGGCTTCAGGACAAATAGAAGATTCTGTATCTATAGTAAACAGGAAAAGAGTGAGGGGAGTATCAAGCACCTTCTGCGAAACAAAGATCAAATACATCTCGGCTTTAACAGGCTAATGGGTAGCACTCCTTTTAACGTGCTTGCTAAACCACTATTCTTCATAGCCTCCCCTGATTTAAGGGAAAAATTTAAAAGTTCACATGTCTCCATCCCAGGAGACACCCCAATAAATTTGCAGCTTTTTACAGAAGCTGATATATGATTTCCAGTTTTAGTTGGCATTATTTTAGTTTTTTATTTTCTTCAGCTAGTAACAACAGCAGTCTGTTTATATCCCTTCCCATTAAAAACTCATCAGTATTTTGAGCAAAAGAAGAAAACTCAAAGCTACTGATACCACTTAGCCATAATTTTTTAATCAGTTATTATTTAGGGGAGGTACTTCAGTTTCTTAGCTATCTTGGAGTTTTTTCAAGTTTATTTTAGTTACTTGAGGACGGAAAAGGACAAAATATTGAAATGAAGACAGGTTTGGCGTTTTGTATTATATTCAATTACTTTAAATTACTTACATTTAGTGAAACACTAGAATTATACATTGTGGTGCTATATAAGTCAGACAAATGATACACTTTTTATCCATTAATCTCAACAGGCACAATTTTCCTGACTTTTAAGAGCACAGGGAATACCAGAGGTTCACTCAAGAGGTCCCAATGAGTACGTGGCAGATCCAAAACACAATTTTTACTGAAGTTATTCATGTGTTCTTTGGTTGCAGTTCCAGTCCAAAGTACCTTTACAGATCACTGATTGTTGTTGCATAAGTGAGTAGTGAAAGAGTCTCAAAGAGAAGAAAAGCTAAATACTGCAGGGAGAAAGAAAAAGTAAAGTGAGAAAACAGGCTGGAGGAAAAAAGGAGTAACATTTTGAAGGACCTGGCACTAGTTGGTAGCACAGTCATTAAAAAACTGTTCCATGAGATATTCAAAATATTAACATTGACCAGGGCATCATCATGCCTCCAAGTACCCAGCTGGTCTTATTACACAAGAGAGACCACCTCCTCTTATTCTGTTCATATATTTTTCAGAACTAATTTTTGAAAATTGTTGCAACAGAGCTTTATGTTATTGAATTCTCTACATACTAATTATATTATTAATAATATGTCAATAGTATGTCCTGTTGTTAGAGACACACGGTATGACATAATGTAACTTTATTCTATTTAGAATTATTTATATTTATTTAGAAATCAATAAGGTGAGCTTGCATTATTTCTTAGGAACAAAACATTAATAACTTAAAGACGCCTCCTCTTCCATCATATTCTTCTTTTGCAATAGTGTGGTTGATAAGTTATTAATATGTATAAAAATTAAAACAATAGTTTGACATGAAACCAATAAAGGAATAAAACATTTCTGCATTTTAAAACATTAGTACATATTCTAAAATTGAAAAAATCTTGTATTTTTTCTTGAGTTATTTTCTGCTGCACAAATTATGATCTTGCAAAAATATTTCAGTTCATTCAAAATGGATATTTTTAATTGGGAAATCTCCCAGCTGTTTACTTTTACCAGCCACAATTCTGCACAGTCAGGCAAAGAGAAGCATGAAGGGAAATGTTCTGTGAGTTGCAGAAAATTGGACCAAGCAAGAAGATGCACCTAAAAGGTGAGGAAAAGAGCTTCAATTCAAGAGAACAAAAGCTGAAAGAGAAGTAAGCGGGCCTGGTGACTGATATGGCTGGAGGATGGCTGGGCTGGTTGCTGTACTTTGGGCAGACTAAGGCACATGGATAACAGCATGGAGAGTGATAAGGTGAGTGAGGAAAAAATTGTGGTGGCAAAAAGGATATGAAAAGGATATGTTTGCTACATACAGACTACCCAGTGAAGACATGGCCCAGGGAAGAGGATTTTCTCATCTTAAAAGAGTACAGCCGTATGACAACAATATTTACCCCCTTGGGCTCAAGTGAGTTTGCAGCTGGGGCACTGGGGCTGTGGACCAGGCTTGCTGTGGGAGGAGAGACAGGCAGCTGGTATGTAGAATGGTGCTTTGCTAAATGTCTGAAGGGGTTGCATGACCCAGGGGCTCTCATAGCCAGGGATAGGACAGCAGGCACCCGGCAATCCTCCCCAGGGCCTCGGGATGTTCCCAAAGTGATGGGTGGGAGCTGAGGAGTAAGAAGTTCTCAAATCTGCTCGTTAAGAAGCTGGACAAAATCCAGCCCAGAGCTTCCTTCTCCAGGAGCCCTGACTGCTACCCTGCAGTATCCCTCCAGCTCAATTTTATCTGGTCCCTTATACCAGGGCTAGTGATACTCTCTATACTCCTGTGGGATTTCCTGTGGGAAGGAAATACCTTACAGCAAAACAGAGACAGCTGGCTGTAGCTACCTCTGGTGCTCCAGCCTAGGGCCATTTTGGGTCCATGAACACACTCAGTACTGTGAGCACAGAGGGAAGAGCTATATGGCATCACTACTTTGTGAAAAGGCTGGTGCAGGCAGTTTCCATTCAAGTTAAAAAACATAGCAAAAATATTGCTGTATGAGGAGCTTTCTGTTTTGTCTGCTCATGTTTTGGCAGTGGTTGACATGTCAGCCTGCAGCAGCCACCACAGCCCCAGACAGATGACAGGGCTGGGGAGTCTCCAGTGTCTGTGCACCACACTGCTCACACTTCTCTTTTAGCCGCCACCACAGCCATTCCTTTATTTGCACTCGAAGTTGCAGTTTCTGCTGTTTTATCTTCTGTCAGAAAAGTTGCTTCAGTGTGGGAAAAATTCCCATGCAACCCTTCATATGGCTGAAGGCAGTCAGCCCAAAAGTGATCAGCACATCAGAGTAATGCAGAATTCCACTCCTCCAAACTACTCAGAGCCCCAAGGTCAGGGAAGTGACGCTTCACTGCAGCCCTGTGTTACATGGAAAGGCTGTGGCAAATGCTGGAACCAAAAGGAATCTTGCTGTGAGACAAACAGCATGGCCACATCTCCAGCTCCTACAGCCAGAAATGTTCACTGGCAGTGGAGACACCCCGTGCACGGATCTGCTCTCAGTTTACATCTCAGAGTTCTTACTGTGTTATACTGGAAGAGGGAAGAGATTACTTAGTTCAGCAGAGGAAAACAAACAGGATTACCTCCAATAGGGGTTTATGGGATGTTCAGAGATGCTGGGTAGTTCAGCTGAAATGCCTTGCAAAATACCAGCAGTCATCACTGTTAGTGAGAAAAACAACGAGGACAGCTTAGTTTTGCAGGAGAAGGTAGCAGTGGGGGGTCAGGGTGAGCGTGCTCTCTGCAGCATGGGAGCAGCTTGGCAAGTAGTGTTTTGATGACTGTCCCACCCAGATTCCTCTTCCTGGACATCTCCCTGTCCCAATAAACTTCTCCTAAGTGTCTCTGCTGTCTGTGTGAACCAGCAACTGCCCTTCCCCAACTGCAGCACCCTCAGTGAATGCACCTTGCACCCCTCTTCCTTAGGGCAGCAGGGGTGGGCAAGGGGGACGCTGAGCCCTGGAAGTCCAGGGCTGGTACTCACCTGTGAGGTAGAGGAGGAAATGCCACACTGGAGCTATCTTTTGAAGAACCCTCGCCTGCTTTAGATATTTCACTATTTTGGGGTCTATTAGCATCAGCTATCCACACACCATCTTAGCAGGACCGCATTATCTTAACAAAAATTCATTCCATCAGACCACTGCCAGTGTAGAGGTAAAACTCTGTCATATGCAGAATGGTTCACTTCCTTTTCTAGATGAGAATAACCTATTTGTACAAAGTGGGGGGTGAGACTTTGTGACCAGGTAAGATTCTGAGTGATGAGTTTTTTGACATCAAAAAAGCATATTTTTGTTGACTAAAATATATCTGAAAGTGCCAAGTTGTTTGGGGGAAAGATTTTCCCCCTCCAAAATCAAGAGAAAAAGGAAGAACAATTGCAATACTTCATTCTGAGAAGACCCAGAACACTGCCACTTTTCATTTTCAAAAGTGTCATTTTCAAATATAGTATTTTGTTTTATTCTTCCTCAAAAACTTCAAAGCTTCAAAAACTTTCCAGTTGAACTAAGATCTGTCTATTCTGCTGATAGCAGGCAAAAAAATTTATTTTTCTTCTCAACTTGATCAGCAAAAAAATTGACACCCACTAAAATGTGGAGTTGCATTACCATAACAAAGTGCTTGTGTATGCAGACACGTACAAATGTGCACCAGAAAAACCTATTAGGCATTGTTCTGGCTCTCTCTCCTGCAGCAGATGCTCAGTGCAATAAAAAAGGCTGTGAGCCAGAGAATCCTCCAAAACTGTTTCTGAGTTCATGTAGGAGAAGCAGCTGGAGGTGTTTGGTGAGGTCTGGAACGGCTCATTTTGCTCCACGCTCTGCTTTTCACTGCTGGCACCGAAGCCACAAGGATTATGGCTCTGACAGCTGCAGCCTTGCACAATCGTTTGGTTTCACCCAAGCAGAAATCAGTGTGTTGCAAATTTCCCAGCACAGTAACTCATTCATAGCAGTGTCAGCAGTGAGTGAGATTTTCTCACCCAAGCATTACAGCAAGGCAATTGTGGGACACAAAGGAGTAAACAAATGCATCTCTTGCATATGGAGTCTTTGAGAACAAAAATCTTCTCCATCTGTCCCTTACTTGATGCTGGTTTTCCTCACCCTGGAGCACTTAGGTGTTTAAACCTTTGCTGTCCAAAACTTTTGGTTCACCAGGGCACAGGCACCTCTGGCATTTTCATCTGACAGTGCTTTGGCTGAGAGTGAAGAGCAGAGAAGGCTCAAAGCAAGAATCAATTAGAACAGAGAAATCACAGAAGACAGGGCTGCATGGGACACTGGGTGATCATCGAGTCTGTCCCATCTAGAAGGTAGGAGCAGTGTCCCACTGTTACTCTTCCTATGCAGTTGTTCCACCTGCCCCTACAGCCCCTGCCTTCCCCCAGCTTCTCCTGATGAAACATCCTAGAGCTTCTCCAGATTTACTCCTGGTAAATTTGTCTTCATCCAGAGCTGTCCTGGTATAATTTGAGCCAGTTATTTACCTTAGCCATGGAGGAACAATTATTTCTAGCTATTTTAAAATATTATAAGACAATGTTTTCCTTCAGTCTTAACAGCTCACAATTAATGTTTTTTCCTCTGAAGTCATGCTTTCCAAAATGTTAATTGTAGTTTCTGTTCTTCTTTGGTGTCCAATTTTTCTTAATTTTTTTTTTTTTTTTTTTGCATTGTAGTGCCCCAAACTGGCAAAGCAGACCAGAAGAGTCATCTGTCTGGGGTAGCTGTTTTTTTTGCAGTCAGGTAGCACTGATGATTCACAGTTCTTTCATGCTGGATTTCAGCACCCAGATGCTTTCCCCAGAAGTGTTGCCTTTCCCAGAAGTGCTGCCTTCCCCATGCTGTGTTTGTGGCCTCAGCTGACCCTGCCCTTGGGGAGAAGTGGTCACTTGTCCTTAATGCACTGCAGCCCATTGCTGCCAGGTGTTTTCATCTGTCAAGGGCAATTTAAGCAGTCATCCTGTTCCCCAGTACATTAGTACTCCTTCCCAATATGATGGCATGTGTAGAAGTAGCAAAATCATACACCAGAGTTTCATCCAGAGCAGCAAAGTACAGCAAAAGCTCGTTTGTACAAGGGCAGGATGAAGTCCTGGATGCAGGATCCTTCCGGGCAGCCCTCCTGTCCAGTGGCAACCACACAGGAGTTTGTCTGAGCACTTGTGCACCCACATAAAGGCTATTTGAGGTGCTTAGAAAGCTTGCTAGCTCTGAGGCATGGGATACCACTGCTTTGCCGGGTGGCATGAGCCTGTAACTGAGGCTGATTTGACATAGCTGCCTCTTGGCAAATCTGTATCAGCCACTACTCTTTTTATTTTCCTGCAGCCTACTTATTCCTTCTAGTGCTTTCCAGTAACTGTAATTGCACTGACTGGCACATAATTCCTTCTCTAGCATAAGCTGATGGCTCCCCACTGCATTATCAAGGGTTGCTGTGCTGACTGGCTGCCCAGAGCTCACCACCACACCTTGCCACTGGCCACACTGGCTCAGAGCAAAGGTGGCCACCAGCTACCCTCACCCTCTGTGGGGTGGTGGCCCTGCACCAGCAGCACCCAGTTGCAGCTGCCCCAGCCTGCCCAGCCCAGCCAGGGCACTGCTCTGGTCCCAGCACTGAGCCAGGCAGTGCCTGTCGGAGACCTCTGAAAAACACAAGTGGCTGCACCACTTGAGGCCTCTCAACTGGCCTCAGACCATGCCAGCCCAGGGGCTGCAAGGAACCAGGAGACCTCAGGGTGGAAACTCCATATGGGTACCAGGACCCATGTCTGTGTCCATTTATGCTGGAGGAGCTTCCTCTGGAAGAAACTCCTGATGATTATCAGATTTTTAAAGGAAAAAGGTAAAACACATGAGATCATGCTCCTAAAACAGGAAAGTCTGTGTAGTTTAAAAGTGGATTGATGACTCAGGAGTCCTGGATTCAAACCTGCACCCTGCCACTGTTCTCAGCTCAAAAGCATCATGCACTGAAATCTGGGCCTCTGTAATTTCCCATCTTGACCATGGTGGCTACAATCTCAAATCTGTGTGGCATTGTCCTGTCTCCTTCAGGTCTCTGCCCTGGCCAGGGGCACAAAAAGAGGCTTTGTTGGGGTAACACCCACCTAAGCTTCTGCAGTATGAGCAGAGGTGTGAGGGGAGCTTGGTAACACCACTGATAAATCTTTATTCGAGTCACTGGTAAACAGGAAGTTGATGAACAGCTTTACTATTTTTCTTAGTTTTTTTATGTTCTTTTGGTCTGATTTTCAAAGCTATTCTTTTTTGCTTACTTCATCTCAGGAAACACATTTTTTTCTGCTACCTCTCACAGGAAATGTGCAAGATACCAAGTGCTGAAAACCTCAAGGTTTGCTCAGCCCTCTCTATGAGAGGTAATGAGTCAAAGGGCTTGGAAATGAGGGTATCAGAATATCTTTGGCAACAGCTGGAAGTGTAAGGGTCCAGCTCACAATGATAAATATAAGGCTAAAAGAGTTTGACAATGTAGAATGCAGACACACCCTTTTGTGCTGTGTTCAACCTCTGGGGGCTTTTCACCAATATCAGAGAAAGAATTTCAAACCTTTCTGGTCAAGGCATCCAGGGGCAAAGGTCTCCAGCGAGGTGTGGCACCAGGCTCTTGGGAACTCATTTTCCACACCAAAGACCCACCCTGCTGTCCGCACCAGGCACATCCACCACCCACACCACTGGAAACAAGCAAAACAAGCACAGCTGCTGTGCTGGATTTGTGAGCCAGAGTGTGTTGGAGGAGAGGGAAGGCCCTTGCACTCAGTGTCCAGACACAGCACGAGCAAGCAGGGCAGACTGTTCTACTGTGCATCAGATACCCCTGTCTTGTCTTAAGCTGAAGGCAGCAGTGCCAGTACAAAACCTGCAGGGATCAGTGCTCACCACGTTTAAACTCTCTCCTGATCCTGCATGGTGCTGCTCGAGAGAACAAGCAAATAATCAAACCCCTGCTCCTCACAGGGAGGTATGTCAAGGCTTGCCAGAAGCAGCCTGGGGCTGCAAATGTGACTTTGGCTGACCATGCACTGAAAGAAAGGAGTTTGCTTTTTGCATTCACCTTCTTACCTGCTCCTCACCACAGCAGTGAGGAAGATCCCTTAAGCTAGACAGGGTAAAACAGATTCTCACCACTTATACCATCCTCCTCTCCTGTGGGCTGGGGATGGACATTCACAGCCCAATGAAGATAATAGATACGGTTTAAAATGTTCAAAAAATAATAAATCCAGCAAGAAGCTGTGTAGCAGCACGGGTTGAATAAGTGAAGAACAAGTCACTTTCCGGTATGCAGATATGTGGGTCAGGTTTCCTTCTTGATATCAAACTGCAGCTTTATTTTTTTCTGGTGTGGGTTTCAAATGAGTGGGATAAAGGAGATAAACTTTTCCACTGCACAGTTAAATCTCATTTTTCCTTTTACAAAACACAATTTTTTTTTTTTTTTTTTGCTGACTCTTCTGATAAGCTCAAATAACTCCAAGGACCAATAATTCAAGACATCTTACATTGTAAGTTGGTAGGTAGGAGAGTAAAAGTTCAAAAGTTTCATTAACCTTTTGAGGGTCTTTCTAAGCAGGACCTAACTCAAGATCAGACCTAATTCATAAATAAGAAAAATAGTAATGCGTCTGTATTTCTTGAACAGAGCAAAGGACATCTGAGAAATCCAGAAGTAAAGACTTGAGTCACAGTGCTTTAGGCAGTCTTTGCAGAAAAAGAAAGCTCTTGAATTAATCTCAAATAATGTTCAAAACAAAAAAAATTAGTTGTTTGGATGTTTAAGTGTCCTTAATCCAAAATGCTGTCTGCTTGCTTTACTTAAATTCTATCAAATATTTACAAAGGAAGCGATCCAAACTTGGAAAACTCTTCCCAGTGTCAGCTTTCTTTAAAGGAGAACCCAGCATGCAGGTGGGGGCAGTCAGCACTTGGAAACCATTGCACCTCACTTTGTCAATGAGTTGCCATAAGCTGGGTTGAAGTAAGCTTGTCTTTTTGACTATTTAGGACTTTTATCAGTAAAATGGGTCTGAAGATGGAACAAACCAACCCTCATTTGTTCCCACTGTGGCTCATTTCAGCTTCGAAAATTTAAACCAAATTTAAAACAGAAGTTCTTCTCTGTAACATAATAAAATAGATCCTCAGTCCAAGGCAACAAAGTGAAATCACAACATTTTGAGGTTTGTTTTCTTTTTGCTCTTTAAAATGTGAATAGGTGTTGCGATAAGACATCAATCAGCAGCTGACCACATAAACCAAGGGAGGTTAACACTTAATGTAAATCCCAGTAAGGCATGCTATTCAAGAGTATGAGCATGCTCCCATCATGATTTCACTTAAGCTCTTGCTGTTTAGGTTGGTATAAAACACCTCTTTGTACAAAAGAAGGAAGAGACTGCATGGGAAAATTACACATTGGTCTCCAGACTCTCTAGAAACCTGTGACAAAATAGCATTATTATATCACTGGGATTGTTAAAAACTCAGCCCTGGGAATATCTGCAAATCTGACATCCAGTCTTGTTTTTAATACAAAGTTGGTTTTTAGCTAATCTTACATCTAGAATCTTAAGCTATGGTCTGTCTTAAGGACCTGGTGGCTAACAAGATCACAAATGGCCTTCAGGTGTTACATGACCCTATCAGAAATAGCATTCAGTACCCTCCATCCTGCTGATCCCAAGGGTGTTTGATAATCCTCCAAGAAACACTTTGGGAAAAAAAATTCACACAACCAATACAAAAATAACGGAGGAACCTTGAAAGGATTTGGGATTCAGAGAAGTTGGTCTAGCAAAACAGCCATAACTCCAGTTAGCATAGCTCCAGCTTCAGCATGGCTATGCATTCCAAGGGGCACAGCAAGGAGTTCTGCCTGCTCTGTCTGAAAATCAATCTTATTCAAAAAGCAAGGGTATTTTTGTTTCTTCCAGAAAACAAGAAGTTTTCAGGAGCATCAGCAAAGTGACTGCCTCACAGTGAGATGCAGGGCTGAGCCACAGGTTCTGGGGAAGAAGCAGCTGGGCAGGCAGCTGCTTCCTACTGCTGCCCTGACATCCCACTGTGGCTCTTTTGTGGCCACTGAGTGCACATTGCACTGCAAGGAGGAGGTTTACCTGTGGTGTGACAACAGAGGGCAGGGAATTGCTGCACACAGAGAGAAAATCCTGCCTGCCATAAAAAGCAGCCAACTCTGCTGGCAGTGAGGGACACACAGGTTTTACACTTCATTTGAAGTGTTTTCAGAGAACTACACAGGAGAGAAAAGATCAGCCCTTTGGCCATCACCAAAGTGTGAACACACAGCTGAAAACCTGAGCTGAAAGCATCCCCAGCATGCTTATGTTTCACATCCTGGCACAGGCACTATAGGGACTGGATTATTAAAGGTGAGAAGGCGCTGCAGAGCTGACAGATGCACCAGCTTATACAGAGCCATAGGTGCAAAAATACAGGGATCAGCCAGGGAGGAAGAAGTGACAGATTTTCAACATAGCCTCTTCCAAGACAAAGGCAAGGGCAGCTGCAGCAGCAGCAATTAGGCTTCCCAGAGTCCAAAACAACAAGAGGCACATCAGAAGGAGAACAACAGGCTGTCCTAAAGATAAAATACCACCACTGGTCAGCCCCCTTGTAGCAAAGTGCCAGGGTTTGGGAAAGTTTTTCTCAGTGCAGGTAGGTGAAGCAAATTCCCATGCCTTTGATCATTACCTACCTCTCAGCTTGGCTTTGCTTCAGTGCCTTCCTTCTCCTCCTCCTCCTCCTCCTTGGCCGACAGTGTGCTCTCTAGCAGGACCTGTGCAGGAGCCCGTGCGGGAGCAGCTTTCAGTGCTGTGGTGTGCTCAGCAGTTGATGGCTCCTGAGGCTGTAGGGATGCCCAGATGGAGCTGAAAGCTGGCATGGGGACAGCACTGGTTGCCTTTGGGCATTGAAGTTCCCCCCCTAAGCAAACAGTCAGGCATAGTCCAGTTTTCTGGAAAGAGTGTTTCTGTATGTTTCAATATATGTGAGCTGTTGTCTCCCTGAGTGCTGCAGCTGTTACCCAGCTTCTCTGTCTCTAATTGTGAATGTGGTCCTAGAGTGCCTACAGATTTCACGGTACATGATTAAAACAGGCAAAATGCTCCAATGTTGGAGCAATGCCGGAGTAGGAAGCATGGTGTGAGTTCCTCAGTTCAGACAGCTACATGTTAGGTGTTTCTACACCTGCACAACCACTGTGTCCCATCTGTTCTGAGTTGTCCTTTCATCTCTGTTGGACCCCACCACAGGCTATACAGGCACTCAGGGAAGAGCCAAAGGAGGAATACAGACAGCTGTATGGCACCTGTTCTGGGGCTCACCAGCCTATGGCAAAATGCATCCAGGTGCTGCCTCTGCTGCCCACAGCCCTCCAGCGAGGGATGTCTCCACTACACAGGTGACAGTCCATTGAGTGCAGCTATTCCTGTGCCATCCTGTGCCACTCCTGCATGCAGCTCGTTGTCTGCCTTCACTAGCACGGATTCAGCAATGGAGCACAAGCCTGTGGCATGCTGAGGGGAGATCTAGGGAGGCCACAGGCAGCCAGGGACAGGGCAGAATAGTCTGTGCAGCACTGAGAAGGAAACAGAAATCAGGCAATGAGGATGAACATCTTGCCAAACTTCTTTTTTTTTTGTGCCCTCAGATACTCCAGTGTCTCTTCCTCTTCTGCTGCACCACATTGACCTGAGGAATCAAGCTCTGCTGCCTGCATTGCCAGCTGGGTGTGGAGCTGTCCTTCTGCAACTAGCTAACCCTTAACTTTACCTGCTATAAGCAGAGAGCAGGATCTGTGCCCCCAGCTCGTGGTTGGTTCCCCTTTGTGCAAAGCCAGTTTGGCTGTGTGCCCCAGCTTCCACTTTTGGCATGGCAGCTGTGCAGCTGTCTGGCTCTGCAGAGCTGGGAGCAGGACTCCCACAAACCTTCTGCTCTACTACCAGCTCTTGTCAGTTCCTCCTCACATGCCCTCCAGAAAGCAGGGCCAAACCCACAAAACACACACACTTTCTTCCATTGTCCTGTAGCTCTCCAAATCTATGTGGGCAGTACTGTGAAGATCAGATCTGCTCATCAGAGGGCAGGGAACCTGAGCCAGGTCACGGTAACCAAGGGTGCAGGCAATCCTGTAAGCAACCAAACTCCCCCCATCCACCTTAGATTGCCATCGTGTGGCTGTTTGTGTTGTGCCACACAGTGCAACAAGGAGCAGAGGTTGCAAAACAACTTGCGGGAAAAAGAGGACCAGAGCTAAAATTGCAAGGGGAGCACTGGGAAGAGGAAGATGCATGAAGGTCCAGATTGTCCCTGCCTAGATTTTCCTGACCTGGTTTTAATTTTTCAAGAGTAAAATTAAGAATAAATATTTCTAATCATTATGATGGCTCCAATTCTACAGCAGAATGCCAGTTCTGCATGTTTCTCTTTCTTATTCATATTTCATTTTTCCCAAAGCAGCTCAGAAGCACAATAACCCACATGGCCAAATTTAGTCCCACAAGTGCAGTTCCACTGACCACAGCAGTGTTACTGCACAAAGCACTGGCTGAAGATCTCCAGTGGTGTTTCATATTGACTTCAGTAAAAGTGCAGGAAGTAAACAAAAATGTACCAGTCCCTGCTCCAGAAACCTGTGGTGATGCTTTGACTAAGTTTCTAGAAAAGATGAGTATTCTGTTTTGTCTTGAAGACAGTTTAAAAGCACGTTTTATAGAAACCTGCATACAAAAGGTTCTACTCAAGCTGACATAAATGTGGCTTATATTAATATCACTTGCTTTGATGGGAGAAAGGCATGAAGCTGGTGCAGAATTACATAAATAGACATAACTAGACTTAAACTGAGATTTCATTTGCATGGTTTTGTATTGCTTTAGCTAGATCAGCTCATGAACATCAATTCTGTGTATGGTCAAATAAAGCTTCATAACTTCTTTTCCCAGCAGCTCAAATGCCTCCCTTCCTGTGCTAAAGCAACAAAATGGGGTGCTCAGTCATTGCTGGCAAAGGTAGACACTAGTTTTTAACTCACTTTCCTTTAAACCTCTTTAAGCTGTGCCACCTGACTTTTGCACAGCTGCATCTGAGGTGTGAGCATATATTTCATCTCACCAGGGGATGCAAAACCTGCCCTAGGGTTGGCCAAGACCAGTCTGTGGAGTGTTGCAGAAGCTGTTTTGGTGATGTTTTGTTCAGGAAACTTTGTTTTTGGCTTTATTTTTGGCTGGCTTTTTGTAGCAGGAGATGTAAACCTGCTGCCATTTTAAGGAGTTTTTCAAGCTTGCTCACTCTCTGCCTCAGTTATACTGGGATTGAGAAGTCTGATTTTAGTAGGAGAGGTTCCTGACTCCCTCATGGGGTTAATGCTTTCCTGCCACACTATCCTCAACTCTGAAGTGGAAACAAACTCAGAACTTTACCAAACATGTTTTTTTCAAAGTGTTCCTTTGCCATTTAAGGTAGAGAGATATTAAATAAATCAATATGCACTCAGGTAAACCACTTCCACAATTAGTCATATTTCATTTTCCAGGTATCAGAAGATCTCCAGACTAAGCTGTAGAGCACTTGAGGAAAACCAGAACAGTCAAATCTGTCATTTGCAGTGGCATAGGTAGAGTTCCCCCATCTTTTTTGCCCATATTTAAATTTCTGAATTTCCTTTACATCTGATAAGGATATACAAGACAGGATGCAAATTTTGTCACTTTCCCTTATCCATCATTTAAAAAAAGGATAGATATTGCTCTTTCAGCATAAAAGAACAGAGTTATACCCTGTTGCTCAGGCACCTCCAGAGACAGACTTATAAAATCCTAGATGTAGGGTTGAAACAAATATATTTTAATTTCAAATAGTGTTTTGTCCGCATTACAAATTCAGATCTGCCACTAGAGGTAACTAGAAGTTCACATCAAGTATTTAATCAATTTGTCTAATCTCTTCTCCTTTTGAACTCAATTTGACTGTAGCACGGTCATTTACTTGTTACCTTGGAAGTACCACTGAAGCCAAGGGACTGTCCTTACAGTCTTAATGACTGTAGTTCTGATATAATCCTTTTGTCTCTTTCTGCTGTTTTCTGTATGCTTATATCACCTGCCTTCTGGAGCTGTTTAAGAACATTTTAAGGAATAATTTAAAAATATGTTTAATAATTGTAAATAATGTCTTAATAATAATTTTGGGGTTTTTTATTAGAAAAATTGAAGAGTATTTTAAGAATTTTAGTGTTAATCAGCAACGTGGATACACCCAGGCTGAAGCAAAGATAGGACAAAGTATCAGGATATCTTTGAGAAAAGGAACATTGAAACCCATTTACCATGTTATCACATTATGGGATTTTTATCAGACAAAGTCTAGAAGTGGCTGTTGGTGGGGGAACTGTGATGAAAAACATGCTGTATTCTTATCTAAAATTCAAGGAAAAACACAACATTTTTGCCCATAAGACTTGTGCATATGGTGCCTCTTATATGAGACTCCTTCTCTTTGGAAACACCGTGAAGCTTCTAGAAACAATTTGTCATTCTTCTTGCCCAGGGGCAAGCTGGGGACCAGGACAGTGAGGCTCAAGGATGCATGGCCTGCATGCTGGAGTGAGGCCACCTTGCACCTCCCCTCCCATGGGACCAGAGTGGACTTAACCTGCTCTATGAAGGGGTCCCTGCCCTGGAGAGGTGCCAGTCCAGCCTGGCATGCAGAGGAGACGGGGCAGCACCCAGCCTGAGTCAGCGGCGTCTGCCACTGCCCAGCCACAGCTGTGCCCTGCCAGCCCCATGCACACCCAAGCCATTTCCAGCAGCCTTTGGGAAGTGGGGAGCATTTAGAGAACAGCTTCAGATGGAAAAGAGAAATGTTGTGAAAAGTTGACATCCAAGACTTCATCTTCTAAATGCAAGTCTTGCCTTTTTCTGTTCTTGTGGTTTTTCTTGAAAATATTGCTTGCACTTTTAGAAACAAGAAAACCTCTGGGTAATCAGAATGTCCTTCTGCCTCCCCTCATGAAATATTTGGACCCAAATGGGTGTTTTTCTTACTTGTTTACTAAGAACAAACCTCAAATATTTCATTCCCAGTGTATCTGAAAATACACTATTGCCGCTGAGGTTTTAGTCTGGCTTCACAAACTGAACTATAAATTATCCATACATATGCATGTGGTGATTAGAGCTACTCATGGCCAGAAGAGACTTGGCCATCTGGGGAAAACCACAGATACCAGAAACATCCCAGCCACGGAGGGAGAAGGTGAGGCAGCAACAAGACAGCCAACTCCAGACTGCTGTGATGGAGTTCCACACTGGATGGGAGACGAAGTCCAGCAGAGGCTCGCTGAGAATGACTGAGAGGAGTAGGGGAGTGGAGAGGGAGACAAAAGAAAGATCTTGTCCTAACAGCATTGCTGAATAGCACACCACCAGCACTCCAGTGCTCTGCAAACAGCACAGGGGACCTGGAGTCACCTGCAACCACATGCAAGGCATCATCAAATCTGGCTTCCCATCATCTCTGCTTATCATTGGATGATGTAGGTGTGGATCTATCTGTCTGCTGAAAATCAGATGTTCATCTAATCCATCCTCTGGATGAGAGCTATGTCTGTCAGGTCCCTTACCAGGGATGTCCGGCGGCTGAGGGAAGGCAGGAATTATTACCCTGTTCAAGCATGCCATCTATAGCTAACCACAGCCAATGCACGCAGCCTGCACCCTGCTTCCCTCTGCAGTCACTGCAGGAACAATGCGCCTGGAGCTCGTGCCTAATCTGCCGGTCCTGATGCAAAAACCAGACAAATCTCTACAGCTTCACTTATAGATCTAAAAAAACCCAATAATACCTATACATATGCAGTCGAACTTAAACAGACGCAGCCCCTTAACGTGGATAGAGAAGCGCAGTGCTGCTGCTGAAAGGCATGAGCAGGGTGGGCTGCTGCCAAGCAGGATGGCTACCAAACCTAACATCCCAATAATCATTCTGGATCTTAGGGTGCCTCCCACAACGTGCATGTGTTCTGGGGAACTGTGTTATACCTGAAACCCTAGAATCATAAAATGGTTTGAGGTGAAAAGACCGTATAGTTCCAACCCCCATTCCATGGACAGACACACCTCCCAATAGACCAAGCTGCTCACAGCCTCATCCAGCCTGGCCTTGAGTACTGCCAGGTATGGGGCATCCATCCACATCTCTGGACACGTTGTTTCAGTGCCTCAACCTCCCCACAGTGAAGAATTTCTTCCTAATAGCTGAGTCAGACAGATTTTACCTGCAGCAACAGGTTGTATCTTTCTCTTGGAACAAGAGATATTGTTGGGAAAAGCAATAATGGGTGCATGAAGCTGAGATATTTGACATCTCAATCAGAGAAGAAAACATGAAAGGGAAGGACTCACTGAGGCTCCTCTACCAGCAGACAAGCTCTTCAAACATCTTGGTTTTTCTTTCTGTGTCATATCTGGTCTTTAAAAACCTCCTTCTGCAAACCTCACTTTGCTCACGTCAACCACAGAGTGCTACTGCCAATTTTATACAGCATTGGTGGCAGCATCTTGCATAGGGCTCAGCAAAAGTTGGTCTTTTTGGTGCTGTAGGAAATTCCAAAGTAAGGGAGAATTGCATTTTGTTTCAGGAAAAGAAGAGGTAGTTTGTGACAAAAAGGAACAAAACACAGACATTACTCTGAAATGCAGGTTTCAATTTTGGTTGAGATAGGTATGCACATTTGGAGATGGGGCTTACACTTCCAGTGATCTCTGGCATTCAGAGCTGAACAGGGAGTTTCTTGGTGCAGGGTCCTGATCCTGGTTAGGGCAGAGTTACACAAGAACTGACACAAAGCTCAGGATCAGTTCACAAAGTCTGCTCACTGAATTTCACACAGCCACGACTACACAGGGCTTTGGCTACACCTTCCGAGACAGACAGGATGATGCAGACTCCCAGGACCAAGTGCTTTGCATTGACCACATCCTTTGTGCTTGGCTGCCTCTTTCCCAGTGAAGAAGCAGCCCCAGCAGTCATACCAGATGATTTCACAAATGTGGGCTTGATTCCACTGTACTGCACAGCCCTGCAAGTGCCTGCTGGAAGATCAGGGCGGAAGGTTTGCTCTGCACCTCAATCAGCTCATCTGCTGGAGAAGAGGTACTGACATGTACAGAAGTAACTCTGGTCATTTGGGGTGGTGGCTGAAATACCTAGAAAAATTCAAGAGTCTTATCTCTGAGTTTTAAGAGCTTTCCAGGGGAACTTGAAAGCCTTGGGCTCCCTGGCGCTGAGACACCATGGGGCTGCTTCTTTGGACTGGGAGGGGATAGGTGGGATCACATCCCAGTTTTGAAGAAGGAAATGTGTTTGTTAATTCTATGTCCTGTGTGAATTCATCACGTCATTCATGATTAACTAGCCTGAATTTCCTTATCATCCACAAACGTATTTAAAGTCTGTTTTAAGTAAGGAATAATTTGAAAAGGAAAGTGTCCAAGGAGACCATTTTTCTAGATTATTTCAGGTCTTTACGCAGGTCTGGAGACTCTTGGTAACAGCTCCTAATTGCATTACTGCCTTCAGCTTCTTGCCTTTTTGTTTTCTGCCCTTTAATTTGTGGGAAGGAGCTGCACATAATTCCCAACTCACAAACTTGATTTTCCTTAAAAGTGGTTGTTTAATGTGTTTTGACCATAACATCACTAAAGTAGAAGAATATGCCTCTGCCAGGTGGATTGAACAGGACAAGTGCCCTGAGTAACTGGAGCTATCTTGGGCTAAGTGTAGCACAATCTAGGAGCTGGGGAACACTTTTGGGGAGAGCATGCCAGCCCTTGCTACATAAAGTATTGTTTGCCCTCACTGCACTTACCACAAGATCTTGCCAAAGGACAGATGGCCAGAGATGTTATGAAATGGCTCAGGAACTGGAATATTAAGATTTTGTCTTGGTTCACCAATGCTTGACACACAGAGTCCCTGATGTTACCCCCTTCTGGGGAATGTGGGCTACAGCTGACTTTCTGCTAAAGAGCCCCTTTTTCTGGGTGGACTTGCTGCTACTGGCCACCTGCTTGTTCATACTCTGGTGTTGAAATATGTGTGTACAGACAACATGGCGTGGCAGATGGGAGTGTGCAGATGTCTTCTGCAAAGTGGTAAAACACTTCAAGATGCCTCTTGTAACAACAGTGAATCTTCAATATAAACAAATGAGCAAAATGCTAGAGAAAAAGATGTGGGAGTATGTGACCAAGCCAGGTCTATCAGGATCTTAAGAATTTCTGAGCTCAGACTGAATGTTTCAGCCAGCAGTATTTCAGCCCAAATCTTTGAAAGGAACAGCTGTGCTCACAGGGGTAGCCAAATGAAAGGATTTCCCTGAAAAGCCTATTGAGAGGAAAGCATGCACGGACTCTGTCTGCCAGGAGATGGATTTCACCTGGTGGCACAGACCAAATGCAGTCCAGGGCTATCTGAACTGCAGTCACTGCAGGATCAGCTTGAGAAGTCCTTGCTGCTGCAGTTGTTCTGGGGGAGCTAGGGGAAGACATTTGAAGAGATGCACCATGCCTGGGCTGCACCTCTAGCCTGTGAGCAGACACAGCACATCAGAAGGAAGTGCTGGGGTTTGGGGAAGTAGGGACTAAAACAGGACAGGAATGTTCTCGGTTGTGGTCAATTGTTTCTGGTGCAAGCTATTAATTGCCTCATTGTTAACGTAAACAGCGCTCTGAATATACTATGTTTTGGGGTTGTTTTAACAAATGTGATTTATTTTGCTTTGACTCATCAGACAAAGAGTGTTGGGAAACTGGCTGTGCTCTGGAAATGTCCTTGCACAAGGAAATTCCTCCAACTCTGTAGAAAATGTAATTTTAATTATGAAAAGCTTTGTTTTCCCCAGTCAGTTCTGTTTTCCCAAAGTCTAACTGAGCCACTCCCTCTTTGAGCTACTTCCTGACCACCATTTGATATGCCATCAGGTTTTCAACCCAATAAAGCCCCAGGCCATTCTCCCTTGCAATCTTTTACTTCTCTCTTGCAATTCCTTTTTTTTTTTTTTAAGCTGTTATGGTCCTGACTACCCTGCATCTTTCATCTTTTTTCTCTGATTCCAAATTTAACCCGAAGAACAGCCCCAGCCTTTGGTTCTCTCCAGAAGTAGATGGGCACCAGGGGCCAAGAGAACATATATATATATACTATATATATACAATCTGTATATAATCTTCTCCAAAACTCACAGGAAATGAGTGGTCAGTGGTGAGCAGAGCGGTTTCTTTTGTCTTCCTTTTTTGTTTCATCTGGTTTTCTAGCATCACCCTCTTCACAGGCTCCAATGCAGAGTGGCAATTTTGGGAGCCAAGTAACTCAGATGGGGGGCAGCAGAGGGGGCAGCAGAACAGCAGTGAGATGTGCTCTGATGTCCTGTACCCCCATGGCAGTGGCAGCACTTCAGGTCTGCAGTGTCAAGAGATCTGTGCCAAAGATTGCCCCATCCAAACCTCTGTCAGAACACAGAGCAGCTGCCACTCTGAGAAAAAGCAGACACAACAGAGCAGCCAACAAATTTGTTCTGGTGATAGGCAAATGCCATACCGTGACTTGCCTCATGTTGAGGCATACTATCCCTCTGGGCAAGGAGGCTGCTTGTAAATCACGTTTTAGTCTTCATGAGACCTGCAGCATGTCTCTTCAAGAGAGCAGGTAGCAATTCACACCAGCAGAGGAGGGACCATCATACAGCCAGTGGAGAGGGGGATACAGAGGTACTTCATACATTGACCTGGCTGCAGCCCTTTGTTCTTCAGTCTTGCTTTTGCATCCACATGAAAAGGCTGCCTCAGGTGAGTTCCACACTGGGGGAAGCATGCAAGGGCTCCCAGCCTGGCCAGGGCAGTCCATGGGAACAGTGAAGGCACACAGCGTGCTACTCAGCTGGGTCTGGGTGCCAAAGAGCCATCCTGGATCAGGGTAGGGAATAGCTGATGCCAGTGAGTACAAGTGGCGTGAATAAAGCAAACTCTGTGATGTTCTGCAAAGCATAAAAGTTGTGATGAAGGGAAAGCAAACCAAAACTGATTAGAAAGTGCTGAGAAGACAGCAGTGACATATATGGTTCTGTGATGAAAAACTCAACATGAGCCAATAGTGTGTACTCACAGCCCAGAAAGCCAAATGAATCCTGGGCAGCATCAAAAGGAGTGTGGCCAGCCAGTCAAGAAAGGTGAGTCTGTCCTACTCTGCTCTTGAGAGGCCCCACCTGGAGTGCTGAGTACAGTTCTGGTGTCCCTGACAAAAGAAGAACATGGAAATGTTGGAACAAATCCAGATGAGGCCACAAAATTGACAAGGGGACTGGAGCACCTGCTCTATGAAGACAGGCTGAGAGCATTGGGGCTGTTGAGCCTGGAGAAGAGAAGGTTGCATGGAGACCTCATAGCAACCTTCCAGTATCTGGGGTGGGCCTACAGGGAAGCCAGAGAGGGACTCTTCATTGGGAACTTCAGTGATAGGACAGGGAGCAACCCCACTGATCAAACTAACAGTCCATTATTTTTTTCTTCTCACAAAGAAGAATGTAAAACAATCGTTATTTACATGAACATGCATGAAAAACTCCAGTAAAATTATGTAAACATCAGAAAGCATAAAAAACTTTTAAAAGAACAAGACAACAGTCAGGAGCCTCAGGAGCAGGGCAATACCCCCTTGTACAAATTGGTCACATCAATGGCTATCAGAACAGTTTCCATCTCTTTCATCAATGGGCCCAGCAGGAACACTGGAAATCTCACCCAAAATGTCAGACACAAATTCTTTAGACATATGGCTTATAATCCTCTTGGGGGGAAAAAAAGGGGGTAATATAGCTTAAATACACCAATAGAATGGAATTTTGTGGAAAAATACAATCATATTCTTCTCTGAGGCATAAAAATAAGTTCATGAACTTTTGTGAAGCATTGAATTTTGCTAAGCTTTAGAAAAAGACATGAGGTTATTTCTCCCAAAACTGTGATGTGCTCCTTTGTCTTAATAATTGTCTTTGTTTTCTGCCTATAAGAACCTGTGAGGGAATAGAGTCAGCTTCTTTACACACATTTTACTTAACAGACTTCTTATTCAGCTCTAAGACTGCAATTTAAATACTGTGCAGTGGCTGGTGAGATGTCTCAAGGAGAGCCCCATTTTCCAGTATATCATCAGGAGGATATGTGTACATCTGCGCACAGAGATGTTGAGGGGGTCAACATTTTGTTGGAGCAGAAACTTGCAGATATGTTCTGCTTTAGCAAGAAAAATAAGAAGTGGTTTTGCTTGGTTTCAACTGCCAAGAAACACAGCTACTAAGAAACAAAGTGATGCTCTTTTTCATAGACAAATAGTGGAGCATTTATGTCCTCTGTGAAGCAGATGGGAAAGTGGTATCCCATGTCATGCTGCCTGGCAAAGAGAAATGGGCTGGTGTTCTGGGCCTGGCAGGAGTGCTGCTATTAAGAAAAATCAGAATTATGTATCAGACACAGAGATCGATGCAAGCTCTTTTCTTGCAAGAATTGCATTTAAACTCACACTCGTCTACACTGTAGAAACAAATTGACAATTTCGCCACTCAAAAAATCTCAGAAAGCTCCTGTTTTCTGTTTCCTCACAGCCAATTATTACCAAAAGGACTACTTGTTATCATCCTGCAGAACTGCTTACTCATCCCATCCCTGCATGAATGACCAGGAAAGCCATAGCCAAACCCTGCCTGGCTGCAAGCAGGGAGAGATGTTCTCCTTTGTAACATCCTGCAAAAACAAGGGGCTGGATTTCTCCTTGCTCTTGCCCTAGGGGAGAATAGAGAATACCCAGGGCTGCAATTCTGCTGGCACAAAGCCTGGAAACCACAGGCAGGATACCAACCACCTCCACTTCCACACAAATCTCTTTGGCCAAGGTTGCTCCTGCCTGTGCTCTGTTGGACAGCTGCTGCCCAGCTGCTGCCCAGCTGCTGCCCAGCTGCCAGCACCACATCCTTTCTGACCAGCCCTAGCACAATAAAACCACCAATTTGCTAATGGTAGACTGAATCCTCTCACCCAGATCATCCATAAAGATATTAAATAGCACTGGGTCCAACACAGGTCCCTGCGGGACACCTCTAGTGACTGGATGTGGCACCATTCATCATGACTTCCTGGGCCTGGCCATCCAGCCAGTTCTTAACACAGCAAAGAGTGCTCCTGTCCAAGCCTTGGGCTGCCAACTTAGTATGGAAATTTGAACTCAAATGTGTGTTTCAGGATGGGTTCCAGACTCTTCATTTGGGATGTTGCTGCTTCCATAGACTGTGGTTATCCCAGGGCTGATGGCCAGGACTGAGAGGCAGAGCTCAGGAGGAACAGGAGGCCACCAAGATTCTAGGCTCACTGTGAGTGTTGTACCTGCCTTGTGAAACCCATGGGGCGAAAGTGGGAGCATTGGTCTCAGAGAATGATCCCAACCCAACAATGTTTTGCTTTAAAAACAGGATAAAAGATTCCTTGCCTCTTGAGGCTCTACAAAACTGAATTGGACAAGGGAATTCCTACTGACTTTTCACTTTACCTTGATCTTTTGCTTTATCCATGTCCCGGAAGAGTTGCTACCATGCACAGGTTTCCTCTAAGGAAGATAAAAAGTTCATCCACCAGCACAGACCACACTATCCAGAGTACACTTGTGCTTTGGACCGAGTCTTTCTGCCAGTCATGACTTCCAGGACTTCCCCTATCCATCTCCTACCTGTGACTCCAAGGCTGTGCTCCAAGACAGATACCAGTGATAGTTAGGGAAGGAGAAATGTTATCTATTGTGTTTTAATTTCCTTAAATTAAATGGCTGATCCATAAACCTCTTTGAAAAACTAAAGTCTTTTCTTGCCAGAAAAGGTCACATGTGGGATTTTTTCTTCCTATCTCAGGCTGGAAAAAGACACTGGATAAGGAAGCAGCTACCAGATAAATTTAGTTTAGGGGAACAGAAATTTATTTTATGTGACAATGTTTGTTGCCTGTGTAAATCAGTCTGCAAAAATATCTAATTGTTTTTTCCCCGAGAAACATGGAGAACAAGCTGTGAAGTCCAGAGGCTTTATGAATAAAGTGAATAAAAAATGCAATCAGTGCATGCCTTATGATAGGGGGCTTCTCTCTACTGCACTCCCCTTGTCTTTTCCAATTAAGATGAGATTAACCTGAGCTTGTCTGTGTAAATGCCAGGAATCTTCTTAAAGTGGGCTGTCTCACCTACCTCTGCCTGGGGAGGAGGTAGAGCACAGAGCTGATGAGGCCCCTGCCAGTGACTTTCTCTCCTTCCACTGACTGCAAAGTGAGCAGATAGCTTCTCCCACCCACTGTTTCAAATGCTCAATTTGAAAATGAAAGAAACTGATGAATAATATGTACCTTCAGCTAACAGAAGTCAAACTGAATTTTTAGAGAAAAAGAAAATTGAACTGGATAGCACGCATAGTATTGTTTCCCCATTTCTGTATTAGAATCTTTTTTTAGTATGATGCCCCAAGACAAAGCACAGCCCTGATAGAAAATGAAGGCTTCTGGAGAAGCAGTTTTTCAGGACAAGAGTGAAATGAATGTTGAATGCCTTGCTGAGTGCTCTTCAGAAGGACAGGAATGACTTTAAAATGTATGTTGTGTTTTTCGTCTATTACTATTTGTCCTGACAACTAAAACTAAGGTAATTTCCACCTTTAAACCAACTTCTGCTCTCACTTGTACTATTATATATACATTGAAAACAGTTGCATGATTTGTATTTCTTGTGTGACACTGACATATTCTTTACCTGTTGAACCAATCACATAATTTTTTATCTCTTTTGCATATATCTTAACTGAAAATCCATACACAGCTTTTCTTACTTGTAGAGTTGAAATGGGGAAGATAAAATACAGTAGAACAAAAATACAGGTTTTGATTTAAGGTGTTTTGAGGTAAAAAGAAAAATATATAAGTGCCTTAGGTTCCTGCAGGGTTCTCCTTACCATGACTGACCTGATAGAGGGCTTCTCAGCTGGTACAAACATAATACCAAAGCATATATTCCTGATCAACCATCCACAAGGTCTGATGCTTTGTAGGCTAGAGCCTTCATCTGTAATTCCATGGAGCCTGCACCAGGTAAGATGGCATATGATGAATTAACTTGTTTTGTGAAATGTGGCATTATCCAAGAGCTAACTTTGCAGAATTAAAAATCAACCAGGAACAAGTTACCTCAAAGAAGCATTTTCCTACATTCCCTGGAAATGCTGGACACAAAATCAGAGAGGGGACACTTGTCTCCATGTAACCAAGCATTCCTCTGGTTCCTCCCAAAGTGCACGACAGAGCCTTTTGAGTCAGGTGGGTAAGATGCCAAGGCATATGGAAATTTGGAGATGGAAATAGGAAGAGTTCCTAACAGGGTTTCCAATCAGCTGTTTGCCAGCATGAATCAAGTGCCTGCATACTCAGCATCAGTGTCCTTGGGGAAGATGGAGAAAAATAGAGACTGTTTGGACTGCAGAAATTATTTACCATCTCCTATCATCTGAACTGTGAAGAAAATAGATGTGTGGTACACTTCTTTATTTTGGCAGTTAACTGTTATCTGACATAATCTCAAAACACCTTTGTAAAATGGTGTTCTGCCTTGTGAGTATTGCTTAGCTCCTGACAGCAAGCAGGAGGGTGAGCAAAGCTCCCCAGCAGATAACTGCTCTCTAACCACTCTAACCACTCTAACCACTGCCTAGCCTGCAGCAAGGGTGTGAAGAGCAGAATGGCATGATGTGATAAGGGACAGGACATGTGCAGGTCAGAATACTTCCCAGGGAGAGGCAGTGATCAGGGCTGAGGTCTTTGTGAGAAGGTTCCTGTGTCAGGGGCTAGCAGAAATTGTGCTGTGATCAGGAGCAGCCCAGGAGCAGCCCTGCTGGCTGTCTAGCTCCTGGCCTGTGGGCACACCTGCCCTGGGGCTTGCTGTCACTGAGTAGTCAGCACAAAAGGAGAGAGTAAGTGGTGAAGACACAGGTTAGTACTGTCCTCTCATCCCTGGAGAACCTTGATTATTCACAAAGAGGCTTCTCTGCTCCCTTAGGACAGCTGCTAAGGAGCAGCATACCCCAGCTGAGCTGAAATAGGACACAGTGATGGTCAGGACCTCAATCTAAACTATTCATTGTTTAAGTGTTGTCTGCACTGTCATGTAAAACCAGAGTGGGTGACAGCCTTTGCAAGGACTTACCCTGCACATCTGAAAACTGCAGCATTGTACAAACAAACATCTTTCCAGTTAGAATTGTGACTCTTGTAGTAAATGTTCTAGGGCCACTTGCTGTCACAGTACTGAATCCTACACATCCCTTGCCTCCAAAACTCGCTGATCACAACCCACTGGACCGATGGTCCCTATCCTGTGCTGTGTCATGTTCTGGCTGACCTGAACCACCTATGCCCACAGATGGCATTAAATTCTGGCAGCCAGGAGTGCTCCCTGACATGTTTTCCTGGTGTAGACATAGCTCTCCTGTCCTCCAAAGGCAGCATGTCTTTGTGTGGCTGTAGCAGGCAGACTCTGCCTTCAGTAATTAAAAAAGAAAAATGTCACTAGCACAATTTTGGCCTGAGCTGTGGGGTTTCTTTGTTGCTACTGTACTTTGAAGGAACTCGGTGGCAGGTCTCTCACTGGCTTCAGTCAAAACAGGATCCAAACACGATGATGCAGATAAGCCTTTTTCAAGGATACAGTCTATTTAGACTTTAAATCACTGATCAGAGGTATGACTGATTTTTCTCTGCCTATTTTTAAGCTTAATTTCATAAAGAAATTAGGCTACTGTGACCTGATTGTCCCAATCCCACTAACTTTTGATCCTGTTGGCCAGTTTCAACTCACCATCCACTTGGGATTAAATTCCTGCCTGAATAAAGACAGAGAGGCAGCACTCCTAGAAAAGGACTGTGATGTGATCTGTGACTGCTTCAGTCACATCCCTGAGAATCATCAGGCCACAGAGGTGCACGGAGCACCCAGCATCATGATGCTTCTACCACAGCTTCAAGATGTTTAGATATCAACAAACCTCAAGATAAAAATGTGTAAGAAACCTGGCTTTTCCTGCTCTTATTGTCTACAGTTGTTGCTACTGGTACTGCTCATCTTTTTAGGTTTATGCAGTGAAGAACTTTGGTGACCAAGAATCATCTATACAGTGAAGTGCTTAGGAGTTGGATACCACTCTAGAAAACTGAAAAAACACTAGCATCTTTGAAAGTCTTGGCACCTGAGACATTTACATCAAAAAACAACATGCATTCATATAGTAGAAACGTAGTAATTGAAAGTTATCACCAAACATTTTGCTTCAGAAATATCTGAGTTTCTGACTTCTTACGTAATTAAGATTTGAGTGCTTTGCAGTAAGTCTTTGGTATCTACCTGTCCATGTTCTAGTCACAAGAAGAAATGAGTCCTTTGTCTCCCCAAATGGCTAGTTTCACTGCTGCTTTTTCTGTCTTAAAACAGAAGCCTCCACAGCGGGAGTTTAGTTATTGAGTTGATTTTCACAAAAGATTTCATTTGATTTGTTACAATCCTTTGAAGTAGCTGCTGGAGAACAGCACAAGATTTGCACAGACAAATGGATGAAGACTATCATTTAGATGAAAATTACTCATATGAATACTCTAATGAAACCAACGTCTGTGAAATGGGTGACTACTTCACATTTATCATATATCTCACTCCTGTCCTCTACATTCTGGTATTTTTCCTTAGTCTGCTAGGAAACACTTTGGTGTTATGGATCCTACTGAAATATGAAAATCTTACATCTTTAACAAACATCTTCATCATGAATCTCTGTATCTCTGATTTAGTCTTCTCCTGCATGCTGCCATTTTGGGTAGTGGACCAGTCCTTTGGATGGATTTTTGGTGAGTTTCTTTGCAAAGCATCAAATGCTATTTTCTCCATTGGCTACTACAGCGGTGTTTTCTTTTTGACTCTCATGACTATCCTGAGGTACTTGTTTGTAGTGAACCCCCTTTCAACTCTGAGATCCCAGACGCAATGCTGTGGTGTTCTGGTGTCCTTGGCTGTCTGGACTGTTAGCATCTTAATTGTGGTTCCTGAGGTGATTCACACCACAGTGCAAGAAGACTTGGAAGAGAACAAGTTCTGTGATTATGAAGATGGGAATTGGAAAAAGGTAGACATTTATGTGAGAAATGTACTTTTCCTGTTTTCCTTTGGAGTCATCCTATTCTGTTACTTCAAGATACTCATAATCCTGCTTAGAGCAAGATCTCGCCGAAAGCACAGAACTGTGAGACTCATCCTCATTATTGTGGTGGCTTTTTTCCTGTGCTGGGCACCCTACAACATCCTCAGCTTCCTGTCTACTTTTCCACCACCTACCTGTCAGTATGTGAAAGACTCCAACCTTGCCTTTCACATCAGCCGTAAAATTGCTTTCTCCCACTGCTGCCTCAACCCTGTGCTCTATGTATTTGTTGGTGTGAAGTTCAAGAGGCATTTGGCACAGTTATGCAGTCTGTATTTACATTGCAGCAATGGTCAAGCCTCCAGCCAAAGGACCTGCTATGAAGGTAAATTCCAGCATGAAGGGACATCTGTCTACTGAAGCAAGACCTAACTATTAGGACTGATCCTGAATGAACTTTCAGATTTTGCATGCTATGGATAGCCTCTAATTCTTAGAGGCACTTCCCTGAGAAAGACACACAAATTTACTCTTTGCAAACATTCTGTGTATGGAAAATAATAAAGTGTATTTGCAGTGGGATACAGCGATGAGAAGGACAAGAAATTATTTCACTGGCCTGAAAATCTTAAGTTCACAATTTTTTGCACAGTGAGATGGATTTTCTCTCACTTATACTCTCTTTTGAAATGAAAAAAAATTGCTTTTCCTTTGGGCACTAAAACATCAGATTTTAACATAAAAGTTGTTGCACATTTCTTTCTTACCTGACTTAAAATACTTTGATTGTATATAGCAATGGACACATAGGTATTTTTGTAAATTTTAATGCTTTTCAGTGTTTAACAGTTTACCCTTTTTTTTTTTTTGGGGGGGGGGGGTGATGTCTCTGGATTAACTATGCTGACAATAGTTACAAGACCTCAGAGTTTCTGAAGTTGTCAGGGCAAATGTTCTTTCGTCTTCTGGTAGATAAATATATATATATAGATATAGCTTTGTGTCAAAGTAGCCTTTTGGGTCTGAAATAGAAACTTTGGAAGAGCCCTAGAAGGAACACAAGCTGTTAAACAGATACTTCACTAGGATGTCAGTTTTCCTTCTGTTACTGCTCTTTGCCACAGGATTCTTCCAGTCTTTCAATATTATTTCAGATGATTGAAGCAGATCAACAGCTCATCTCCTGAGCTGAGCAAGAGCATATTTGCTTCTAATTGCTCTTTCCCTCCTTTTCTCCCTTTGCCATGGTGCTGAGAACACTTAAAAATAGGTTATAGTGCAAGAACAAATGGCTTTTTAAATAGCAGGATAAAAATGGCTTGCTTTATTTGTAAAATTGATGTTTGGGGTTTTCTTTTTGTGGTGGTTTTTTTGTTTTTTGTTTTTTTTTTTAAGATGAATTGATATCCTTCTTCATTCTAGCTCAATAAGTACTTTTAATCCCAGGCAGTGTGACAGATAGTACATACTCTAGTGTAGCTGTAATGTCCCTGTAAGTCCCTGTAAAACAGAATATTTAATTTCCCAGTATTTATATGGAAAGCCAGGGTAGTTTTGCAGTGGCACCAAGCAATGGTTTAGCAATGGTTCTAAGCAGCAACTTGGCTTTTTGGGCATCTGTCTTAAAATGTCTATGCTGTTTCCACTCTATTTCATTTGATCTCTAAAAATTATCTGGAGCAGACAAAAGATTCTTCACAGCTGCTGTATAGTTTATGAAAAGGAGAAACTCAGATAGGCCCATAATACAATATCCTATTTCTGATTATACCCAGAAGAAAGAATACCTAAGGAAAAGCATAAGAATGGGGTGAACATACATGAAATAGACCCATAGACTCTTCCCAGGGTTTGTCCACAGGTTCTAGTTTGTGCTTCAGTTTAGTTGCCAGCACAAAGTGTTTGTATCATGTCCCTTATCATCAGATGCACCCTTCTGAACAGATCAGTCTCAGTATCTCACTTACTACAGTTACTGCCTATAATGTAAAAAATTTAAAAGGGGACTCATTAATTCTACAGGGTTCCAATTCACTTGTGCTCAGACAAACTATGGAAAGATAGAAGTTGTAATTTTTTTCTGGCTGTGGTGGAGACCAGCCTTTGGCTATTGCTTTCTGACAAGAAACATTTGAAATGAATGTGGCTTCAAAAGACTTTGGGCTAGGGACTGAATACTGTCGATTATTGAAGAGATAACTTATTGAAGGACAAATTAGTCCAATTTCTTCTAGTAAGCCAGGACCACTTCATTGGTACCAGCAAATCTGCACAAGAGGAAAATACTGTGGCCATGAATACCAAGAAGGTCCCATGCACCTACATAATTTCAACAAGCTGTCATTCAATTCATTGTCCTAGAGCCACATGACTGTGAAATCTTACTGTTCATATATTTTACATCTGTCTAAAATGAAGCTGAGAATTATAATAGAAGGACAAAGTCTGAAATGATCCTGCTCTGCTCAGTTTTTAGTAAATTATGTAAATACGTTTGTAACTTCAGCATATTTTGTTACAGTGTATCTGAGTATGTAAAAATAATTCTTGATATTACCCAACTGTATTATTGCCATAACCAAAGTAATTCAGAATGTAGATATGCTGCCTTCTGATATAATGAAATCATGCTAATAAACATTCAGAAATCCCAATGGTATTCTACCCTGTGACTATTGTTCTCAGCCTCTGTAACCATCTATTAAGATATTTTCAATTGAAGAAGTAATTGTGAATTTTCCTAAGTTAATTTAGCATTGAAGAAACTTCTGGTGGTGATTTACTGCTCTGTGCTACTTGCAGAAATTCTATCTTCCTGATCAGACAAGGTCACTCAGGGCTTTATCTGGTCTAACTGATAATCTGAAAAACAGGGACTCCATAACTCCTCTGAGTCCTTGTTTTAATGCTTAATAACTCTTATAGTGATGTTTTTGCTTCGACAAACAACATTTCTTTTTCTGCAACCTGGTGATGTTGCTTTTTCCTTGCCTTCTCTGTGTCTTCACATTAGACAATGGAAAAGAGCCATCAGATCTCCCCTAAACCTTGTTTTTTCCTGGGGTTATACATATCCCAGCCAATTTAGTGTCCTCATATGTGCTCCAACTCTCTGTCCATCCTGATGATCCTTCATAGGGCTGACTTCAGTCAGTCAATGTTTCTTTCCTATATTGGTGGCCCCAAAACTAGATGCTCTACTGCAGGTCATGAGACCTGCAGTACTAAGACATTCTCAGGGACCACGAGAATGTCAGGCAGAGTGGAATAAAGGTATCCCTCAGCTTGATGGCAGCACAGGCCCATAAACAGCTAGTCTTCACTGCTGCAAGGCCATATGCCTGTGTTAGATCAACTTTTTGTCCACTCAGAATCCAAGATCTTTTCTGGCAAAGCTGACTTCTAACCCTATGTTTAAGGAAACGCCCTCTTTCCACTAAAATCAATTATAATTTTGCTTCTGATCATAATCAGAGCAAGAATCAGATTCATAAATGGGTGCAATTTTGGCAAACCATAGCCTGTACTTCTTTAGTGCCAAAAGTGTTTTCACTGAGAATCAGGATACCTTCATATTCTCAATATTTTGAAATATTGTGTTTATTAAAATAATAAATAAAATTCTATTTTATCTTCTCCTTATGGTTACTCTGCAGCTGAAAATACCCTCGTTCATCCAGTGAAACAAAATACTGAGAAGGACAAAGAAAAGTGTGAGGAGTGGAATACTCTCTCCATATTCAGGAACTGCTGAGGTAACGGAACCAAAACATGTTTGAGTTTGTTTATTCCTCCAAAAAATGCTGCTTTCTCCCAACAAAGAGCTCTCCATCCCTGTGCCACCCATACAGATGTATATAAAAGATAAAAGACTCTGTTTTATTTAAACTGCACAGTCCAGACTCTATGTCTTGGCTCTCCTACATCGTTGCTGGTGCAGCTGAACCAGCACCAAACCAGATAAAACTCTTGGTACCTACTTTGTCCACACAGGAGTGAAATGCAGCCAGTTCTGATTAGTGACTGGTACTAAACGTGATGTGCTCTGCTGGAAGTCAGTCTCAGAAGCTGATCTGGTATTTAGCAGAATAGTCTTCCAAGCCTCTCAGCCACTTTGTCTAAAATGCCACATTTGCTTCTAGATGTTTTCCAGAGCTTTGCTGGTTCTTTTTATGTTGCCTACTCCCAGCTTTATACCTACTGACAATTATTTGTCCACCTATTCAAAACAGAATGCAAACAAATGCAAAAAGTGCTTCCAAAGCTTTCTCCCCACAGTCACAGAAGGTTTCTGATGATGAACAGCAGCCTGTTGTTCAGTCTAGCTACAATGGTATGTTAATCCATTGAGGGTGACCAGGGGAACTGGGAATTAGCTACCGTCATAAAATGCCTCAAGTGCTAGTGGAAGCAAAGCCCTTCCAATCTCTATATAACATAAAATAACTCTTGCAAAAAATTTAAAGAAAACATGTAGCACATATAAGATCAGACAGATGGGAGGAAGGCATTCTATGGACACAGACACCATCATAAAACACTCATCTATGGTGCACAGGAGACCACTAAGCAGCAATTTAGTTGTTTTAGTTGATTGAGTCGGCTACCTCTATTACCTAGTGAAAAAAATTTTCCCAGGAAAGGCTTTCCTTTTGGTGGCATGACTGACATTGCCTTTTTTGGCTAGCAAAACTGAAAATAATTCCCATCTAGCCCATCATGGTTTATGAAGAAGTTAATCAACAAATTTTATCAGCGTAAATATACAGGAAATCAACACATGTGGAGCGGACAGTGTGGTTTGGTTTTTTTTTTTTTTCCTAGTGCAGCTTCCAAAAAGGAAAGATCTCTAACATCTTCTATTGCTAAGAAATGAAGAAATAGAGAAAATTCTAAGGAAGTGTTGGTCAGCTACAGATCTAGTTGGAAAGAGCACGTTTTTGTCTGAAGAAATTGATGTGTACATAAACAGGAAATAATTCAATAATTAACATAAATAATTAAATATATCTGAAAGTAGCTTGTTACTACATAATTAAAAAGAAGAACAATCCATTCTAATTGATTGTTTTCAAGTGAAAAGTAGAATTCTACACAGACTTTTTGAAAATTTCTTAAATAAAATCCATTGCAGTGATATTATATGGGATTTGATTTACCATTATTTGTATCTGATGACCCTGAGATTACTTTTGGAAGACACCCAGTTGCCTAGAGATCAATGGAAAACTAACTCATTTTCAGCAGATGCTCCTGGCACTGCTACATGATTCAGCAAAGTGTGCCAAGAAAAGTAAGCCTGAAGGTTGCTTCCAAATGGTGAGAGACATCTCACTGCATTTCTCAAGTCACGTGCCTGCAACATGCATAGCCCTATAATCTGCATTTCTGAGGGCACTTAAATGCTTTCAAGCTATTAAAAAAACATCTATTAGATGAAGATTAATCACCAAAACCTAAGGTCACTTAGTCATTCTTATATGTGAAGGATGATGAAGACATGTCAGTGACTACGTACTACATATATTTCCTCAAGACTCTTGAGAATTTGATGCTTTGATCTTCAGCTTACGCTGATGTTTATGACACTAAGAAAATCACAAGGATTGTGGCAAGAACTGGTGACAAACTGCTTGCTCACAAGTTTAATTTAAAATATTTTATTTACCAAAGCAATGTGGGGGGAAAAAAAAAAAGCAAAGGAAGTTTCTCAAGTTTGCACTTCAAGTGCAAAACAAGAGTAGCCTATTTCAGGCAGTGGGAAAGAAATGTCCTTTCAGAGAATCATATGCATTATGGGAGGGATAAAATCTGGAAAGAGGAAACAGCCTGCTTGTAGAAGGGGCCTGGTGCTGGGAGTGTTAGGAACCCTGTGCCCTGTACCCCCCACACCCTGTTTCAGGAAGCAACCTCTTCTTCCAGTTTTACACCTGCTTTCTCCCAGTCTCTTACTTTATGTAGACATACTAATCTCTCCCTATGTCTTTCACATAGTCACAGAATCAATTAGGTTGGAAAGGACCTTTGAGACTGAGTCCAACCCATGACTAAACAAACATCACCCTATCCACGAGACCATGGCACTGAGTGTCATGCCCAGTCTTTCCTTTAATACCTCCAGGAATGGTGACTCCACCTGCCCAGGCAGCCCACTCCAGTATCTAATCACCCTTTCCGTGAAGAAATTCTTCCTAATGTCCAGCCTAGACCTCCCTTGGCACAGCTTGAGACTGTGTCCTCTCATCCCTTCAGTTCAGGGATGAGGATTTTCATTTCATCAGCTGTCAAGAACAGAGATGGGAAATCTGCTGCATACCATATTTATCATGCCTGACTTTCACATTTGCCTCAGTTGCCTGTGCAAAGAGATTGATGAACTGATGTGCAAATGAGAAAAAAAAAAAAAAAGAAAAACACCCATATAGAACAGTCCTAAAAGTAACACCCAGTACTATATTAAAAATATTAAAACACACAACAAACATTTATTAAGTTTGTTTTGTTTGGTTTCTTGGTTTTTGTTTTTTTTTCAGTGGTGCCCAGCAACAGGCCAAGGAGCAATGACCATAAGCCAAAACACAGGGAAGTTTCACTTCAGCGTGAGGAAGAATTTTACAGTGAGGGTGGCAGAGGCTGCCCAGGGAGGCCATGGAGTATCCCTCTCTGGAGACATTCCAAACCCCCCGGGGCGCGTTCCTGAGTCACCTGCTCGAGGTGACTCCGCTCCAGAGTCCAGCCCAACGCTAACGACTCTGTGATTCTGTAAAAAGCGACCTTGCGTGAGGCACCAGAAACACCGGCCTCCCCGAAACAAACCCACCCAGCGCTGCAGCTGTAGCCGAAAGCGACCATTTCCCCGCCTCGAGAGCCGCTTCCAGCCGAACCCGAACGCCCTGCGCTGCGCCCCCGCCGCCCGCGGGCAGCGCCGGCGCTGCAGCCGGACCCCGCGCCGGGTGTGCGGCGGCCCCTCCGCGGCCTCACGGGAGTTGTAGTCGGGCGGGCAGCGCCGCAGCCTCGCCCCGGGCCGCCTCTGCGCGACATGGCGGCGGCGGCCGCGCAGGTACCGAGCGACCCCTCCGCACACCCCCGAGGGAGCGCGGCGGGGCCGGGGGCGGGGAGGCGGCGCCGGGCGGAGGGACTGACGGGGAGAGGGGGAAGTGACTTCGGCGGCATCCACTTGTTGCCTCGCCGAGCTCGGCTTCGAGGGGAGGAGCCCCGGCGGGGCGAGAGTTGCCGGGCGGCTTAGGGGGTGCCCGGGCCGGCTCGGCGGCGGGGTGGGCGCGGGCATGGCAGGGACGCATCAGCCCGGCGAGCGCTGGGTGCTGGCTGCTGGCTGCCATCGCCTGGGAGCCCCCGTCCCTCAGGGCCACCATGTGGACGCAGTCCCCTGAAGTGTCAGTCGTGTCCCGCGGTGAGCGCAGACTTTAGGCCGACATCAGCACTGCCCTGTGTTTTCTGCCCTCCTGCAGCTGCAGGGGGAGCGGAGTCGCCCTGCTGGAAACCGAACACCCGCCCGTGTCCGTGCCCTCACCCCGCTCTAAAGTGCTGACAGGCAAATATTTGCCGCGGCCCTAATCCCACTTTGCCCTTGTGTCGGCAAATCTCCGGCGGATGGATAGGGAGAGGGTTTTGCTGGCACACGGGGCGGCTGGGGCTGTCTCCAGAGCAGATGCCGAGTTTGCAGCCGGCCCTCCTCCTCCGGCTTATGTTGATCCTGGTAATCCAGAGTGAGCAAGGAGAAAGAAAAAACCCGAGGTTTTAGTGAAATGGTTGTCTGCTGCCTTTGGACACTGGATTCCACTGGGGCAGAGGTGAGTCGGGCTGTGCCGTGTTTTGGGAGCTGGTGAATCCCCTGGGGCTGCGGCTGCCCGAGCGCAGAGCCCAGTTTTCTGTCCGGGTCACTGCATCCAGCCTGCTGCTGATTTTTGCAAAGTTGGCTTGGCACACAGAGTTGGTCAGCTGTAGACTTCACTCTCCTGGTTTTGCCTGTCACTTGAAACCAAGCTTGAAGTTTTAAATTTGAAGTTGAAACAGATGGAGAAGTACCAGGCCTTTGTTTCATTAATGCTGAGGAGTGGAAGTGGATGATTTTATCCAGCTCTGACTTAGTATGCTCATGAAGGCAAGCTAGGATGAAACATTCAGGGTAAAACACGTTCTCTGTTTGGTCAGTAGCATGGCAACATGTTCTGTCTTATTGCCATGCAGTAGTGTGTTTTATGTTTTCCAGATTTTATGGCGTGCAAGGCAGTTTCTTGGAGTCTTCCAGTGATCCTCGTGGGAGTGCTTGAATTTAAAAAATGTTCCAGACGTTCTAAAGAGCGTTCCAAACATTCACATTTAGGAGACTGCACTGCAGTTAAAAAGTTGTATCTTAAGATAATGTGGTGCAAAACATCTGATAGTCAATTTTGCTCTGCTTGTTGTAGTATTCATACTTAATATCTGTAGTATATATATTTGACAGCGTTTGTTATAAATCTGGTTTCATTACTACTTCTCAAGAACCTGTTAGTTAGTTATGGATCCTGATTTAATGTATAAAGGAGTCTCTTATGTACACCATTTGATAACAGTGAAAGAGTGTATTATGTTTGCAGTCTCTCTCTCCACTGCTAGAGGGTTACATAAAAGGAATAGGAATTTATCCTAACATCCTGGAGGCTAGCTTCCTCTAAGACTTGTTTGATGCGTGATTGAGACCTAAGGAAACAACTAGGGAGAGAAAACTAGTCAAGATGTAATCTGTAAAGTTGCAGAAACTATGCAGTAGACCCAAGGAAAAGTAATGCTCAAAATTTTTTTAACTCAGATTGTTTGTTTTTCTTAGTTGATCATATTTAAAAATTAACAATTGTTTATTTGCCAGGTAAACATCAAACTCTTGTACTACTCTTTACATATTTTTGAGATTATTAAACTTAAGGGAACTGTAAGAGCCCTAAGTGTTTTTATTGTTACACATTATCATTTTAATATATTTATTTGTATTACTGTGTATTCATTTGGTTTTGCCAGTGCAAGGACACTTCAGCAGTTTGTATCTAGTCTAGTTCGTATTTTGATGTAGTAATTAGATTTTGTTCATGGAGAGGTGGCTGTTTGGGTCCAAAAATTCTCTGATAGTAATACTTTAAAATCCTTTGCCCAAATGGATTCTGAAGAAGGTTTTACAGTTTGTAACACTGGTAGAAAGAGCAGAACTTTTTATGCAAAGTGCCTGGATCTCAGTGCAGGCACAGGAGCTTGACTTGTATGCCCTTCCTTTGGTTTAATACTTTTGCCCATATTGATATTCTGTATTGGTTGGTGGTATAGTTACCTCAGCAGATATTTACAAACAGTTAACTCCTGAATGGGTCCTGCTGGGAAGAAGGATGAAGACAGGAAAGGTGTTGCTACTGCTACAAGCCAGTTTAGGTTTCAAAAGTGAACTGGTTGGATCAGGATATCCCAAATAACTGGGCCCATGCCAAGCCTACGTCATCTGTGAGCCTGTCTCCTCCCAGCCACCTAGAATGACAGTCTCATACAGCCTCTCCAAATGCTTCTAAATCTTTGGGATTTGTAACTCTGAAATTTCCCCTTCCCCCCCCCCCCCCCCGCCAGAATGGTGGCCTTCACTGGAAAACTCACAAGAAAAGAGGGAGAGAGGAAAAACTCCATTCTTCCTGCTACAGAGGAAGGAAAACAAGATCTCTTTCTGTTGACTCTGGGCAGCATGACTCACTCAGTGGCCTGTCAGTTTGGGTTGTCTCAGCCTGGTTTTTGCTTGCCACACCCTCTATTTGGTCTACATGTGTGTGGTCAAAACCTGTAATTTTCAGTGTTGCAAGTTGGTATTTCACTGGGAATCACATATAGGTCCGGAGTTATTCTGGGGAGCTGCTGGCTGGAGGGAGGACACATGAGGTGCTACAAGTGGGCAAGACTCAACACCCTGCCAGACTTCCCAAAACCATTAGCTGGAGAAAGCCTTTTCAAGTACTTCTGAAACCTCAGCTTGGAGGGACAGTGTGCAACAGTAGATACAGAGGTAAAAAGTGCTGCTAAGGAAAGGTTGCATTAAAAGCCAGGATGTAATGGTTGTTGGTTTTAACTATCCTCAAGTCTCAGATGTGGCTGAGACACTTCAGTCAGGCCAAGCTTGCCAAGTAAACTAACAAGGCTCAGAGACCAATTTTGGTGACCTGTAAAGTAAGAGATTTTTTGACATCTCCAAGCTTGTACAATGAGCGAGTTGAGTGTCATAAAATGCCAAATGCTCCTTTGCAGCTGGAAGTCCTCTGGTGTTTCTGTTTCTGTAGGTGTCTACATGGTGCTCCTCAGACTAGCACCTGAGTGTCATGTGCCTGGGTTGAAGAATGTGTAAGGCTTTTAAATGGTTGTATGAGTTGTAGAGAGAAAGAGCAGATTTTATGGCAGGGAGGGACACAGGGAGAATTGTTTAGAATGAGAGCATGAAGGGGGAAAAAAACTTTTTCACTTTTGAATGAATCCTGTCTTTTCAGCTCACCATACGGGTATTGAGAAAGCAGGGGTACCCTTCACCCAGGGGGAATGAAATAGGATGTGAGCAGTGTGGAGAAGCAAGTCTCTGGTAGAGGTATGGTTGGGTTAATTGATCGATGTTATAAACAACATGTAGCATTCCTGACATGGGGAGTGTCCTAAGGGAAAAGGGCAGAGAAATTTGTTAAAAGCTATACTTGTAAAATTATTGTTATCAGAAGAGAGCTTTTCTCTTTGTAAACTGACTGCTTCCTCAAACAGGGAAGTTCTGTCATGATGAGATAGGGCTGAGACAAGGTTGTCTTTGTGAGATATGTACTAGGTCATCCCTGTGGTGTTGTTTGCAGAAAGTGGTCATTTGAGTTCATGTTGTTCAACAGTCATTGATGTGAAAGAATATCAGAGACAAAACAATATTCTCCAAGTCAGGAATTTGTGTCTCTGGTCTGGTGCATGTGTCCTGTTTGGCAAAGTACTTGTCAGGTTTTAAAAGGTTTCAAGCCAGGTGTTAGAGTGGAGATCCAGTTTGGTAGGTGCAGCATTAAAAAAATTTGTTTAGGTGCTAGCTTTGTCCACTCAAGGTTAAATATTAACTCAGTCTCATGGAGTTTTTATTGTGCCACTGTATATTCTTGTCTGTTACCTACTTTTGACCTTTTTCTGAGAAGGTGTTGCAAATACAGGGAATAGGGATAGAATGTAGGTCAGTTGTCCATAGAATAGAGAAGATTGTTCAAAAAAACTTAAAACTTTACTAATTCTTTTGTGTCAGTCTCTTCTGTCAGGCTAGGATTGCAAGCAGTATTTTAGGAATGTCAATAGTTTGTGTTCTTATGCTGTAAAATGCAAATATTCCTAGAGCATAAGAGCCTTCCCACAAAAAGGTTTTACTGTAAGGAGTCCTTAACTATAAAAATACTCATTTTCTGCTAAGCATTTGTGGCATGTGAATGTTTTTATGCTTTTCATCTAGTTAGTCTCTTCTGCTATGTTACAATGCTCTGAGAATTTCTTTTTCTGGACATATGTTTTCTGCAAGATGTGTTTTATTGCTAGTTGTTTATGTTCCTGAACCATGTTTTTGTCACTGAAATATGAAGTTTTGTTGGTGTAGAAAATGAAGGGGAATGATTAATTTGAAAAGAAAATTTCACTTCTTGGAATGGAAACCATAGTTGTCTTTCAGGCTGTGCCTGCCTTTTGC
Source organism: Chloebia gouldiae (assembly GCA_003676055.1). Taxonomy (NCBI): domain Eukaryota; kingdom Metazoa; phylum Chordata; class Aves; order Passeriformes; family Passeridae; genus Chloebia; species Chloebia gouldiae. The sequence goes on from QUSF01000003.1 coordinate 41,947,735, forward strand.
TTTTAATCCTCCTGTTTAATATAGTCCAGCGTGTGTTTTTATACAAAAGTCACATATCTTTGTATGCAGTGTTAAAGCATAAAGGGTTGAGTTGCCCTATAAAAAGCACGTGTGTGCATGACAGAAGAATCATGCTGTCTTTTTTATACTTTAGACCCTTACTCCCAGCAAACAGTTCTTCAGCTTTATGGATGTGCAACTCTATGTGCCTGCACAGTACAAAATGAGAAAAGTTGCAGCACAGGTGCTGTGAATTTCACTGGGGCTCTATGCTGCAACAACAAAGTACAAAGTAGCTTTTTCAGAAGATTACTGGAATGAAATTATTAAACTAAATTAATGCTTTTACAGTTCTGAGAGTTAGGGCCTTTTTTTTTTCCCAGTTCTTCCTTCATCTTTGTCATGAGATTTGCATTCAGTGTCTTTTGTCAGTGTGTCTTGTAGCCAGCTGAATGACCAGGTAGGTTGTTGGGGGTTTCTTCCCGTTTTGTGCCTTGCAGTTATCAGTCAGTATCTGTTTTTATAGAACATATCATGTTCACCCTACACAAAGGAATAATGCAGTTAAAGTTGTGACTCAAGCATAGGATTTGTCTCAGTATACTCACTTGCCTGTTTTGATTCATATAGAATGTTAGAAAAGACGTAGGACTTTAGGCACCAAATAATTAAAGGTCTTGTGATACCATCTGGGGACATGTGATGAAGTGCCCTTGTTTGGAATGACTAGATCAGAGTAATCATATTGACAAGAAATATTTCCATAAGAGGTAGAAAGTAATGGATCTTGGTTTCCAATTACTATTTTTTGCAGATATTATTTACTGTTTATCTGAATTACACCAAGTCTGCAGTGTGAGCTCTGCTCTTACTGCACACTGAAAACACATTTGGATGGAGTGTGGATTCTCTGGTATAAGGCTATAATGAAGGTCTCACTGTAGCATTTTTAACAATGCAGAGACACTTTACTCATGGACATCCTCCTTGCTTCCTGTTTTCATTGCACATGGAAAAGTAGTATTTTGAAGATGGCTACCTTCTATCAAGGTTGGCTAAAACTGACCAGTTAATAAAAAATAAAAATCTAGCTGTTGGAGATGCAGACATGATGTAAAAAATGAAGATAAATTTTATAGAATCAGATTAAATATGGGTCATTGTAGCTATTTCATTAACCTGTTTAATTACAGTCATTATACTTTTTGCCTGTTTTGTGTGTGTCTCACTCCCCTTCAGGTAAATTTTTCCTTTTCCTGTATGTGGGCTATTTCCTTTCTGCTTCTTTCTTTAATCTCCAGGATATCCTCCTCCGTAAAGAAGATTGCCACCCCCACACTAGCGCTAATGCCAGCAGGGAAGGCAGAAACCACCTTCAGAGATGAGCAGGCACAGCCCAGGAGTTCTGGTGGGAGGGACTGGTGGCATGGTCTTGCCTCCTCTGTGCCAGGTCCTCAGTGTGTAGCTATGCTGGCTTCATTGCAGCTCAGCAGTTCTGGGGAAGTTAATGCCATCAGCCTTAGTCCAGTGCTGTTATATAAAGGGTAACAATGCATCATCTAAAAAGTTCTCAACCCACAGCAGGTCACTCGTGCCTGAGGAATGTATCATCCTGTTTTCACAAAGCAGATGTTTACTTTTAGATGGGAAATGCTTGAGGAACAGGGAATCCTGGTGCAACTAAAGAATTCTGGGCAAAATGTTCTGTGAAGGACTAGATCAGGTGTTTACAGAAGCTCTTTGTATTCTGAAACCTTGGGAAACTAGTTAAGATGCATTGTCAACTTTCTTTGCCATAGGAGGTGAGAGCTCTGCACCTTTCTGTGGGATGAACTGTGTTTTCTAAGAAGGCCTCTGGAAGGACCACAGAGGGGAGAAGAATTTTTCTCCCCATTTTGTAGAAGGGAAGGCAAGTAGAAGAAGTTTCAGCACATTTGCCCTATGCCATACCCCAGGTCAAAAGATCATCTTTTGGGAAGAGAAGGGGATAAATGCATGTCTCATCTGTGGGAGCTGATGCAAGGAAGAGGGAAGCTGTGAGACCTTGCTCCAGGTATTAAAAGGTGACAGGGAGTAGGCAGAGGACTGGGCTGTGCAGCTTCATGCCTCCAGCTGAGTTGTGGTTTCTTTTTCAGGGTTCTCACATTCTACCTAGGAGATCCAAACAGGAATAAAGTTGTGTATTTTGACCTGCTTTGGCACAGCAAGATCAACCCACTGGGAGCACAGAGCCTTCCCTTGCACTGTGCCATGGAGCTGTTGTGCACCCAGTAGTCATGTATTTGTGGCTTCTGGGCATACACACTGATTTAAGCAGTGCTAATGAGGCTGGGGAAACTCTGAACAGCCTTAGTCCTCTTCCAGTGATGTCTGCTTGTGCACTCTGCTGGGAATTAGCACTTGACAAGGTCCCGTGCTGTGCCTGGCTGCCACAGGATGCCCAGTGTCCCACTCCCTGCTGGTTATTGCAAAATAAAGGCTCAATTCGCAACTTCCTATTCTCTCTGTAGATGCCAGCAGTTGGTCTGGTCATGTTTTCCTGGCATGCCTCTTCCAAAGCCTTTGTGTCTCTGGAACCTTGAATGGGAGCTTATTCTGGCCTTTGGGAAGCACAGGCAGGTCCCCCTTGTTGGTTCTTGCTCTTTTCCCTCTTTGCCGGAGGAAAAGCAGTTGGTTTGGCCGCACTCTTTGGCTTCTATTGCAATCTTCTCACTTCAGCTTCTTTCTGTAACAGTTGCCAAAGTGAACAGAGAGCCTGATATTACTGTGAGTGCTTAGAAAAGGAAACTTTGAGTTGCTGAGTTTGTTACTGTGGCTCTTTTTTCAGTAGTACCCTAAGGCAGCGAGTTGCCAGGAAGTGTGGTACTTTGTATGGTCTTTGTGTAGGTAGCATTGAGGTAGGAATCTTGGGTATGTCACATTGTTGATTTAAGGTAAAAAATTGTGTTTGGTACCACAGGTCACGTGGTCTATGCTGTTCTGGTCTTCTGTCCCTGAAGCAACTGGTTGTGGTGGGGATTTTGCAGGCAAAAGCCTGCCCAGACAGCACATGGTCTATATGACACTTATGTCATAACATAAAACTAGTGTCATAACAACTAACATCAAAACATGGAAATTAGCATGTAACAAAGTACAGGTATGCGGAGAAACTCAGGAGTAAGCCTAGTTTCAGCCTTCTCTTTATACTTAATGTTTTTCTGTCTGTATGGCTTTGTTAATGTTTGCTTTGTTTCAAACAGCAAAGAATCAGGATCACATTGGGATCACTTCCTAGCAATACCTTAATACATGGGGTAGGAAGGATGATCTGTTTTAATTCAGACACCTACTTCAGCCATGCCAGTGTAGCTCTTTTGGGAGTGAAAGAATGGAAAGAGAAAGGAGAATATCATAATGTGACCTAATCACATTAGATTCAAAAGTTTGCAATATTTTATTTACAATGTAATGTCATTGTAGTTCAGCTTGAATCATAACAAAAGCACTAATGTGTAACAGTAATTTTTCTAAAGATTCAGTACTTTGGGTGTTGTCTTTGCTTGAAACTTTGGCTGTACGTCTGCAGACAGAATTCGGAATAACCTTTCAACAGGATGCTTAGTATAAGTTTCCTATGTAGTTTCTGTGTGGCTTTTTTCTTTGAATGGTTGTTCCCAGATTAGTGTTGGAAAGATTTCATCCCCAGGCATGCTTGTTTTAGTGAAGCATTTGAGGGTTTTAATTACTTTTGCCTTAAGAAAGATTTTCTGTGAGTGCCAAGTATAACTCATCCTAAGCAAAGAAGGTGGTGCAAGGTATGTTGATCTGGCCAGGGATGCTGTAACAGAGCTTAAAATAAAGTGGTGTCACCTTACATGTGTAGGGAACAGTGGGTTCTGAGAAGGGGTTGAGAGGTGCTCCTTGTGCTAAAATCACGCTCCAGGACTAAATATTCAAATAGTTCTTGCATATTAAAAATATGCTCCAATGTCAGAGAGTCAAGCATATATCATTTTTGACTCCTTGGCTCATGCCTAGTCTGTGTCTTGAAAGTCCTTCTGAAATGGAAATGTTGTCTTATCTTTTTACTCTACAGCATGTAGGGAAGATCTGGCAGAGGGTTGGGGAGGGAAAATCACGTGTCATTGGAATCTCTCTCAGAGTCACAAGATAGATTGAGTGAAATGCCAGCTAGAGATGATCTGTGTCGTAACTCCAGCCAGAGAAAATTACTCTCTGAGGTTTTCTTAGATGTTTTGAAAGATATAACTGAAGAAATAACCAAAATGGAAAGTGAAAACTAGAAGAAAATATTAAGGAGATTCCTAGAAAAGGGCTGGCCTTGGAATTCATTACTCAACAGGATTGAAAATGCCAAAGCACCTCTTTTCTACTCACTTGAGCTGATAAAGACTTTCATTTAATTTTGATTTTTACAATTGCAGGTGTCACAGAGAAAAATAATCAGCGTCAACCCAATGGTCTTCAAGGATATGAACTCTGCTGTTTTTATCTAGATGGATGAAAAGGTTAACAGCCCAGAAGGGGAGTTCCTTTTGTTTCCAAGATGGCAGCAATGAGTGGTGAAAGCCAGCTGCAGCGGATTATCAGAGACTTGCAAGGTACAGTGAGTGTCATGCTGACAGATATGTTCTGGAGGCTGGACTGCATCCTCCAGAGTTTAGATAACAGAGAGCAGGAGTTGTGTTTTCTATTGTGTAACTCTTTCCTGCAGCATTGTAGCAACATAATTCAAGGTGTGCAGTGTGACTGGTTTTTTTTTGTGAGACAAGTGCTGTTCTTCCTGCAGAACACTGAATTCTTAAAATTCTGTAAATTTAAATATACAAGAGGAAAAAAAAGTTCTGCAGTTTAAAGAAAGGGGTGTGTGAGGTGTGCATTATGAACTAGTACTTTATCAGCATGCATAGAGCTGTGCTGCTACAGGACTTCATGTGAAGTAAGGAGACAGGGCCTAAAATTCAGCCTTCCTTAATGGGAAGCTGGTGTGGAGTTGATGCTAATGTGGGAAGGGAAAAAAACAGGACGCCAGACCTAGCGGGGAAAGGAGACGCAGATGAAGGGTGCTGGAGAATTACACTTGTTGTTCTTGCTGCAGTGAAACCTGTCCTCCACTAGAAGTAGCCAACTTCATTTAAACAGTTCTGTTGTGGGCAGAATTGGTATCAGATTCATAACAGTTTTTCTGCACTCTTTCTGTCCTAATCAGCTGCCTATCCCAAGATTACGATATTTTTCCTTTTAATTTTTATTAAATAAAATGTATATGCACCAAAACTGAAAATCTACATCTTCCTGTAACATAAAAAAGGAGATCTATGTGACTACTAACTAGAAGAAATTTTAATTTGCAAAGAGTTATTGAGTGGGACTGGGAGCTAAAGCTCACTCAGTCACCTGAAATAAATATAAGACTAAGGGGAAAGCAAGCTCAAAACCAGTCATTTCTGAGAAGTTCATCCTTTTGGGGCTAGAGTGTTCAGGGGGACAATAAAGTGTATTTTGACTTGAGATTTCCTTACCCACTATAGGTGTACACTTCAAGGACGAGGTGGTGCTGTTTGCTTATTTTTTATGCAAATTATTTTTTCATTTGTGTTTGTAACCAGCACAAGCTGAACCTTCCTGAATAAAGCATGGAGAAGATAAATGTGCTGACTGAACAACTGTTCTCGTGTTACTGATCCCCTTTAGCAGATTACATGCTTTGTCCTTTCTAATCAGAATTCTGTTTGTCCTGTGGCAATACCTTAATGTGCACATGAGACAGCAAAAAGTTATTTCTCTTCCCTCTGCTGCGGTAGCAATTAGCCGTTGTCTATTACAGGTTTTGCTAATTGTTAGAAGTGCTAGGTGTGTTTTTAAGAAATAATCCATACAACAATTTATACAGTTTGAACTCCTGTTTTCTTATAGGTAGTCTCAAATAGCAAGCTTATCATTTTTTCATACTGCTGTTCAGACATTTCAGCTAAAAGAAAATGAGTCCATATGCAGAATGTCCATGAAGAAAGCATTTATTTAGTTGCTTATGGATTCAGTGCTATATGTCCTTTGCATTAGTTAACTATTTTGGTGTCTTGTTTTAAAGATGCAGTGACTGAATTAAGTAAAGAATTTAAAGAAGGAGGTGAACCGATTACAGATGACAGTGTCAACTTGCAAAAATTCTCCTACAAGCTTGAGTACCTCTTACAGGTAAAATGTGATTTGTGTCATTTGTAGTCTACCAGCAAAGCTCAGACTTATTTTCTCTTGCTGACTCTTCAGTATGTGGACTTTAACTCAAATAACCATAAATATCCAGTTGAGTCTCTCTTTCTATTTTATTTTGGTATGTATAATAAGAGGACTGAAATATCTGCTGCCTATTACACTTGTTTCAAGTGAAAATTAGTGAAATCAAAAGGCAGTGCTGGAAGTTTGACTGAGGAGTGTAAGGCATTTCTTTATTGATCTGAAAGATCTGAGTTTGATTTTAAAGATATAGCTTGCTAAATTATCCTGAAAAAACTGTGGTAATGGTATCTTGACATTTTAATGCAAAATAAATACTGGATGTGAGTAATTTATAGAATTTTTAGCAATTTCTCTTTGGAAAGTTTTTTGTTGTTGTTGTTGTACGGAAGGCTTGAGGCAAAAGGCTGTTTTTTAATCTGGAGTGCTGCTTTTTGTCCACCCTTAAGGTATAAATAAAAGAGGACTCTTCTGGGCAAACTGAAATTCTTACATAGTGTGGTGTCCACATATACCATAATCATGCCACTGATTGCAGCAAATGCTAATTTGCAACAAATGCTAATCTAGCCTTAATCTAGGCAAGGGATTGCAGAGCAAAAGCTGGAAAATCCTTTGAGATTTGAATGGTCCAAGGTGCAGTCCATACCTTTGCTGCATTGCTGCTTTGAACATGATTTAGCTAGAGCAGGTTTTCCTGGTACATACATGTGTGCTACTGCCACTCTTAATTGCAGATCTCTCAGCAGCTGGCTGTCAGTGCCTTGCTCTTGAACAGCTGCTGAATCTGCTGCCAGTCTTTGTCTCAGGAGTTTTGAATGGATGTCTGTATTTTAAAGAGATCCAGAACATTATTATCTCTTATTGTCAGTTAAGTAGCTTTTGTAACTGCTGGCTTGCATCAGTACAGTGCAGTGTCTCCTTCCTTTGTGAATGCATTGGCTAAAGCTAAGAGGAGACATGAAAGCACATGCTGCTGGGAGAGGAACAGGATTTCAAGTAGGTATATATAAGTATATTTCTATTGCAATTTTGCTCATTGTATTTTGTTTTCCTGGTTTAAGTTTGACCAGAAAGAAAAAAGCACATTGCTGGGAAACAGAAAAGATTACTGGGATTATTTCTGTGACTGTCTGGCAAAAATCAAAGGAGCTAACGATGGAATCCGCTTTGTCAAGTCTATTACAGAAGTAAGTATATCAGTTAAGCATCAGAATATGTGGTTAATGTTCTGCTATGTTTTTTCAGAGAGGGATGACAACAAACTAAAAAAAATACACTGCTTTTTACATATAGCAAAAAGGGATTTTTTTTTCAAATTTTTACGTGAAGGATAAAAATGCAAGATGGCTCTTTTTACTAGGATTATGTAGGATTTGAAAGCCTGATTCCTGTTTCAAAGAGCACTTACAGAAGTGAATGGACCTGTTTGTCTCTGGTTGTGCCCTGCGTTTTCATAAATTTAAAGCCATTTTCTCTAAAAAGAAATGAAAAATTAAGTCAAGGGTAGAGCATGCCATCTTCAGCAAATGTTGTGGTAGGATTTGGCTCTAAGTATAAGGTGAAAGCTTCACCATATTTGACTTTTCTTAAGACTTTTTTAACCAGTCCATAGAGTTAGGGAGGACTGACTAGGAGCAGCAATTTCATCTTCTGTCTGAACTCTTTTCCTCTGTGTGAAATAGCATGGTGAAATGATTAGGCATGATTATCTTCATTCGCTTGGGTAAGCTGTCAGGAACAACACAAAAAGCCTTGTTCCTATTAGATTTAGATTAGTAATAAAAGCTTAATCTTGTAAAAAACACATTATGTCTTCAGCTCAATGTGTGGGTGAAATAAAAGCTGTGAGAAGCTTTCTGTGTTGATCCTGAGTCTTTAGAATTATTTGAAGATTTTTGTAGTGGATAGAAGAGACAGTGTTGTGGTGATGGCAGGTTTCTCTGAAAAGGAGGCTGTGCTGTAGTCTTCAGCAGTCTGTTGCCTGTGGCATCACCTGCATATTGCCACGTGTAAAGACAGCTCTGCTTTTTCCTTCAGTACCTCTGGCTGTTAAATTGCCAGGGTCAGAAATTATAGTTTGGAAGTAGAATATTTTCTACTTCACTTTATGTACAGCCATAGAACAGTCAAACATTCAACAGCATAAATGCCTGTTCTGCTCTGCTTGCAGTGCTTCTAATATTAGGGTGCATGATATGCTAGAGAGGTGGATCAAGGAAGCAAATAAGAATTACCTGGAAACTGTTATCTGTTAGTTAAGCAGAGGGCCTTATTCTTGAGAGCAGTAGGTGAGCAGTGGGTTCTGGTCATTCCCCTTTCCCTTTCCAAAGGTGATTACACTGAATACACATATTTCCAAATCTTTACAGCCATACACTTCACCTTACCTACAATGTTTGCTGTCAACATGGAAATACTGTCAATTCCAGACACTCTGCCTCCCTGATTTCTAGAAGGGCTCCAGCAGGAGGGGGCATGGTTTTGTTTCTTAGTCAGTCTTTACCTACTTGTAGCTGCATATATGTAAATATTTTCCTCTGATTCTTATCATGTACGATTTTTCGGGTCTCTCCATATTGCTTACAGAAAGTATTGCAGTTTAAATTGATAAACCAATGGGAATAAGGATAGGATTAATTTTGTGGCTTCCATGGTTTTGTTTTTGTTTTGTTTTTTTTTTTTACAGTTCTTAAGATACTCCCTAAATATGCCTAGTTAGGAAAAAAACACTTGTAAGCTTCTGTGCACAGAATAGGGACAGCATCTCCCTGAAGAATGTTCAGATATCTGCAGGGTGGATGAAGGTGAAAACCAGGTGGTAAATTAAATTTGCTGTTTCTGGCATACTTAATGCTGAGGGACTGTGTCATTTTGCACATTATATCCTGTAGAATTCAAACCCAAAATTGGTAAAAAGTGTTGCTATCTTTGCTTCACGTTTCATTCAGGTCCCTTTATAGGGAACATTTTTCTATGTAGTGGGTTACTGAACTAAATTAAGAGCCTGTGTTACTTAAGAGCAGAAGCCCAATAACAGCAAAAACAGGGAGGCTGAGGGTATTACTCTCACTTCAGCACAGTGGAATACAGATCGCTGGAAAAGAAAGCTTGTGTGGCCTTTGAGCCTTCTTTCACACTAACCTTTCAAGCAAAATTTACACTAACCTACTAACTTGTACCTCAGCCTCTCTATTATTTGTCTTGGCTTCTATTTTAAATCATAAATGTGTTTGCTTTGTTAGTTAGATGAGCAGTTAGGTGAGAAATTCTTTCATCACACTCCTTTCCTTCTCCATTTCTAAATTGATTACTGACTTTGATGGAAAGAAGAAACAGAACTATTCAGTGTTTCACTATTTGGCAGGACAGAAAATGGTTCAGATGTAAAAACAAAGTATCAATTTTTCAAGTCAATAGCTATAAAAAAACTCAGTACTAAGATTTGTGATCCCCCTTATGTTGATTTAACAGCTGTCTTCATAAAAAGATGTATTAATTTTGGTCATTCAGCTGTTCTTAGTCTGAAGAAATAATTAAATTTTAATCAAATTAATGGCTAAGTATTAAGAAAAGCTTTTTGCATTGTGTGGGGTTACTGTGTCCATGGGGATGTATATTTGTATATGTGTACATCTTTGTTCTGTGACTAAATCTTTCCTAAAGCTCTTCCAGCTGTGGCCATACACATCTTCGGTAATTTAAGCTGTCACTTCTGTTATTGCTGGGCACACTGAGATTTGCCTTATATTTTGAATTGTTCTTAATCTGTAATTGTTCAAAGTCTGTACTTAGGTACTCAATATATTAGATTATTCGTTGGTCCTGTGATGCCTTTTATATTATTATAAAGTGGACAACAGCCAGCTGTAGAAACAAATTCATCATTCTGAAAAGATTCCAGCCAATGACAGACTTAGGAAAATAATAGCAGAAGTAGAAAAGGTGTTTCTTAGTGGCAGTTCTCACTGGCTTACTTTACAACTTTTTCCTTTACAGTGGCTTATTGTGAGTATTTTTGTGTTGCTTTGTAGGCTGTTCTGGCCATGTCTTTACATGATCACAAATGATATTTAACTTTCTTTTCTTGTGGTTTCTCCCTTCCAGCTACGAACCTCTCTTGGAAAAGGAAGAGCATTTCTTCGTTATTCCCTGGTTCACCAAAGGCTAGCAGACACCTTACAGCAATGTTTTATGAACACTAAAGTGACCAGGTGAGTAGGAAAGTGCTTTTTTAGCTAATGGGTGTCTGCTCAGTGTGATCAAACAACATCACCTCATAGTTATTGAAAGAAATTGAAATACTTCCAATTGTTTGGCTTAGAGAGCTGGTAATAGGATATGAAGGATCATGGACCTTTTGGCCTGGGTCACTGGTTCATGCCTATCTTGGGCTTGTAAAGATTTAAAGTTATTACAGCTTAATATATGTGGAATGGGTTGTGCTGATGCTTCTGTACATCAGTTTCAGAGGAGATACATTTGTAAGTATTGAAGATCCTGGGTTTGGTGGGCTATTCATCATGAGAGAATATTAATTTAGATATGTTGCACAAGGCCTCAGAAAGCATTTGCATATATCTGTGGATAGTCACACAAAGGAATAATTTGCCCTTAAAATTCCAAGGATAGTTTGTATTTGGTTTAAGAGACGCTGCTAGGGCTTTAAGAAAAAGCCAGCTATTTTCATGATGTATTTAACTCTGGATGCTTCTTTCTGTTCCTCATTTTTGATGTATTAAATGTATGCTTTAGTTACTTACTGTGTGATTATCCAGTGTATTGCAAATATTTTGTATTGTCAGTGATTTGCCCAAGCACTAAAAGAAAAAATATTTTGTGCAGGGATTCCTTTAAAGATATTTATGTGGAATTAATTAAATTTGTTTAATTTCATTGACATTGAAGGGATGGAATATTGTTTGGTGGGTCTGGTTGTTTTCATTTGTATTTTGAATACTGTATCATAGTTTCTTTGAGAAGGAGTAAATAATGATGTAGGAGGTTTTTGTAAAAGAAATTGCTGCTTCCCTTTTGCTTGTGAATGAGTATTACTTCTCTTTTGTTTTTTTTGTTTTCAAGTGACTGGTACTATGCAAGAAGTCCATTTCTGAATTCCAAAATGAGTTCTGACATTGTGGGTCAACTCTATGAGCTCACTGATGTTCAGTTTGACTTGGCATCAAGAGGCTATGATTTAGATGCTGCTTGGCCAACATTTGCCAGGTAGGATGTAGCCACATTATCAGTTTGTATTAACAAGGACATAAAACACCTGCTTGCTAACGAATCTGTAAAAGCTTCTGCTTTTGAGGGTAGGAGTATTTGTGTTTGAGGAGGTATATGCTTTTTCCATGTAATTAATCCATGACCAAATTGTCCTGTTTTGCCTTCAGTATACTGAGCACCAGGGATCAGAGATGGTGCTCTGTAATATGGCACTTCGAATAGCTGCAGTTTTGGCCCAAACCCAAGCTATTGTCATCTATACATGCACAAGAATAAATCTTCTTAGCTTCCTCTGTTTCAAGAGCTGAGACATGTAGTGACTGCACAGCCAAGCAGTGTGCTTCACTTGCAGACACGGTGATCCTGCCTACAAGTGGGGGATAACAAAAATTACCAGGTTTGGTCCAGACCCATTTGTAGCAATGCGGATTTTTTAGGGCCATTTGCTGCCACCCTCTGGTTGAGCGGCCACCGTACAGCGACACAATTCCTTAGAGCAAGGCTGCATTGGTTCTTGTGGATGAGGGAAGTGACAGCTACCAGCCCCATCACCTTTTATAGATGCCTTGGATATCTCTATCTTACTTTTCATCAACTTCAGTGGCTGCTGGCCAAGACAGCAGGGGCAGTTATGTTCTTTTTTATGTGGTAGTTACCACTAGATAAATCTTACATATACAAGTAGAAAGACACATATACATGTGCTTAGACTTACCTTAGATATTGTTTTTCTGTGTGATCAACAGGAGGACTCTGTCCTCACTTGGATCTTCGGCATATTTATGGAAGCCCCCAAGTCGCAGTTCCAGCATGAGCAGTTTAGTGAGCAACTATTTGCAGGTAAGCAGATTGCAAATAAATGTTTAGAAGTCACGATAGATTCCTGGTTGACATTCTTTCAGAGAACTTTTATGATGGTTATGTGTCTTATAATCTAAACTGCAAAAAACATTTTTAATTAAAAGTAAAGGGAATTGTATGTTAGCTGCTTCAACTTAACATGCAAATATTGTAAAAGAAAAAAATATGTTCATAAGACTACCTACAGACAGGTATGTTTTCATTTATCTTTTGGGAAAACAAGCCCCATTTCCTACAACTTGATACCTTGTGGTGCTATGAAGCAACACACCATGTCACTGTACACTAAGAACCTGAACTTGCTCTCATTTTGAGCATACCATTTAAATAAATGTTTAATGCTACTTAAACTTTCTGATTTTCCCCTTCTGTTCATTTAGGCACAAGAGTTTCCTTCCAGCCCTGATGTAAATAACTCACTAAATGTTGAACACCTTGAGGGCTATGAAGAGATGCGTTTAGAACTAGACCAGGCTGAGCTGAGGCAGAGGGAACTTCAAGATCGTATTCACCAGCTAGAAATTGAAAACCAGGAGCTCCAGGCAGCTGTCAGCCTTCAAAAGGAACAAGTACAGGTAGAAAAGGAGAAGAGCAATAACTACAGTGAGGAGAACTCCCGGCTGACAAAGATGATCACAGAGTTACAGAAGCAGTGTGAGGTGTCACACTCCACTCAGAGCACTGTGCATGACCTGCAGAAGTGCCTACAGTCACTGGAAATTAGTGCAGCGGAGCAGCAGAAGGAACACTTAACAAAGGTGGAACAGCTGTTGACCAGCAAGGAAGATTGTGCCTCAAAATTGCAGGTTTCGAATCAGGAGCTGGAGACCTCTAGGGCTTTGATTGCTCTGAAGGATCGTTGCATTGATGAGCTCAAAGCCAAGCTGAGTTCCACAGAACAGAAGAACCTCAACCTCCTTGCAAAAGTTGATGCTGCCTTGGATGAAAAGGGACAGCAAGCCATAGCCCAGTATGACTCTGTCCTACAAATACAGGCACTGTTAGAGAAGATTCAGGAGATGGAAAAGGAAAAGGCAGATATGCAAAGACTCAATGTTGAACATGCATCTCAGCTGAAAGCAGCAAGGGAGGAGCTGCTGCTGAAAGAACAGGCACAGAAGGAACTGGAATCCAGATACAGTAGCCTTACTGCTAACTCCAAAGAAGAGAGTGAAAAGCTGACTGGGAGCCTGGAAACAATGGCAAAGGAAAAAGATGCACTTCAGAAGGCCCTGACTCTGAAAGGAAAGGAGATGGCTGAGCTCCAGACCCAGGTAATGGGGTCGCTGGCTCAGGTGGGTTCACTGGAAAAAAATCTTGAGGAAACCAGGAAGGAAAAAGAGAAACTTGAGGAGGAGTATGCTAGGAGAGAAGGAGCACTGAAGCAGGAAGCCCAGTCGCAAGCAGAGCAACTTGAACTACAGGAGGGTCACTTAACAAAGGTGAGTCAGACTGTGTGTAGCCTTCAGGAGCAAAACCAGAAACTCATGTCTGAAAAGGAACATCTCAGGCAGAAAGTCAAGGAGCTGGAGGAGCAGATGGAGCAGCAAAACTCTGCAGTGAATGAATTGGATGAGGAGAGCAGGAAACTGAAAGTAGAGAATGAGAATTTGCAGCAGTCTAAGAAGAAGATGGAAGAGAAGCTGAAAAATCTGGAAGCTTCTAAAGCTTCCCTAGAAGCCGATGTAGCCAGGTTGAGAGCCTCTGAGAAACAACTTCAGAGTGAGATAGATGATGCCCTGGTGTCAGTTGATGAAAAAGAGAAGAAGCTCCGGGGTGAGAACAAACAGCTGGATGAAGACTTGCAGAATGCTAGGAGGCAAAGCCAAATTCTAGAGGAGAGGCTGGAGGCTCTGCACTCAGAATACGAAGAACTAAAGCAAAGAGAAGAAACTTCCAAGGAGTCTTACGCCTCACTTGAAGCACAGCTGAAGAGTGCCAAACAGCGTAGTTTACAAATGGAAAAAAGCTTGGACACCTTGAAGGAAAGCAAAGAGTGTCTCCAGTCACAGCTCACAGAGAAGGAAGTAGAACTGCAGGGCATGGAAAGCCAATGTCAGCAGCTAAGAGCAGAAGCTGAAAGACACAGGAAGAAAGCAGAGACTCTTGAGATAGAAAAGCTCAGTGTTGAAAAGACATGCCTTCATCAGACAAAACTTATAGAATCTCTCACATCAGAAAAGGAATCAGTGGAAAAACAGCAACTGCAGCAGGCAGCATCCCTGGAGAAGGAGGCAAAAGAGCTGGCCTTCAGACTGACCATGAGTGAAGAGCAGCTGGAGGTCAATCGAGGTGAAGTGTCCAGGCTGCAGGCAGAAGTCCTTGATCTGCGAGTCAAGCTTCAGCAGGCCACTGATGAGAGAGAGAGGATGAGAGGTGAGCTGGCAGTCACTGAGACTGTCTTGAGTGAGCAAAAGACACTTGTTCAGCAGCTGAAAGAGCAGTGTGAGTCTCTCAACAGAAATCATGTGCAAGAACTGGTGCAATGTAAAGAAAGGGAAGAAACGCTCAAAAAAGAGCAGGAGAGAACAACCCATCAAAAAGCTGAGCTGGAAAATAATTTGATGAACCTAAAGGAAGAGCTGTCTAAGGTTAAGCGGTATTTGGAAAATGCTAGAGTGGAAAATGAAGAAAATAAAGATCTCCTCCACAGGACCAACACTGACATGGCTGAACTTGGTATTCAGGTTTGTGCCTTAACCTCTGAAAAGGTAGATGCAGAAGAGCAGTTGGCCCAAGCCACAGAAAGATTCAAAGAACTGGAAGAACAGGCAGCAGAGCAACAGGAGAAGCTGAAGCTTGACATCTGTAATCTCAGAGAGGAGAACAAGAGCCTGCAAGAGAAATTAGAGGAAGCTCAAATGTGTGCCGCAGCTGTCCCAAGTCTGCAATTGCAGCTGGAGACAATAAAGAAACAGGCACAGAGTTTCCAAGAGACCAGCCAAGAAGAGCTGTCTGCAATAAAATTTCAAATGAGCACAGAGATTCTAAATTATCAGACAAAATTCAAGGTAAATTAATGTAATTATTATAGCTGAGGGAGCTGCTTTACCATCTGCTACAGCAATTACTGCATGAAATGCTAAGGTTTGTGTGGGTCAGGCTCTGAGACTAACATGCAACCAGCCTTAGCCTGGGAATCTGAAAATATCTCTGTGCTCATGATCTAGGCCTATTTGAGATAAAAGGGTGATGTAAAAGGGTGATGATTTCTTACACTGGCACTGAAGGTGGCATCTGCTGTCCCTCTGGTCACAGCTGTGGTTGTTTCCTTTTTTTTTGTAGGAACATTTCAAGACCTGTTCCTCATACCTGTAACACTGCTTCTTCTAAGAACTGATGAAAGGAAACTTTGACTGAGACCAGTTGCTCTTGCATTTAATTCTCTCATGTATTTTTGCTTTCAGCTGCTCAAGGTAGCAGCTGGGAAGATCAAAGTGTTGCTTCCAAAAAAGCATGAGTCAGCCCTGTGTATACGAAACAGCACACCTAAAGGCTGAAGATATCATTGTGTTTGCTTTGCCATTCTGAAATGTCTAAGATTGGTGGTTGCTCAGAGGCTTAAGTCACTGCATGGGTTTGACCTTGACTGTGCAAAGTAACAGTAAAACACAGTCAGTGTGCCACCATAAAGTGAGTTTCCTTGATTCTGAGAGTTGAGTGTCTTTTTAGCTGTCTTTCATGAGCCAGTGGCACTGCATTTATTCCATGCATGTCAGTAAGAGCACTCATAATTCACAGCTGGGAATTTTGTAGGTGAAGGGGTGGCCTTCACCTTCACTGGAGGATTATTAACTACTGGCTCAATCTCTCTGCCAGGCTGTCAGTGAGGAGTGTGGGAAAGTAAGAGAGCAACTTGAGGAGCAGAAGCGACAACAGCATGCAGCAGAGGAAGAGATTACAGAGTTACAAGTAGGTGCTTGATCTGAATTAAAACCAGAGGTGTTTGTGTCAGCAGGCATTAGTGTTACAACTGGGAAGGCGAGCAGCATTTCTGATGACTGGCTGTGAGTGTGAGAATGCCCTTGTATAAACACAGGTGCTGCAGACAAAATACTGGGCAGCTGATAGCCACTGAAGCAGAGATTATGAGAAGCATGATGTTACTTAGGATTTGCCCTGCCTTGAAAGCTGGTCAGGTTGTATGTAAGACCTGGCTATGTGTTCTCTTCTCAAATGGGGATGTGGGTTTAAGATGTGATTTTCTTAGACCCTGCATTCCCATACAGCCACATATGTAGATCCATCTATTTGCAGGCTGCAAAGGGCACTGAATTAGAGAATTAATGTGGCTAAGAAATAACCCAGCCAGAAAAAAAACACCAAAATTTTTGCAATGAGTTTATCAAAAAGTTGAGTTAGAAGGGTCATACAGAGTTGTAAGGAATTCAGAAAGAAGAAAGTTAAGATTACTGGATGTGGCCTTGCCTTCTAGGAAAAATACATACCTTTAGATGCAATTAGCTATATGCCCTAAGGACTCCAAGTTTAGCAGACTTCCCTGGAGGGTCTAGCTGTGAAAGAAGTTGGGTTGTTTTCGATTGCACTTCCTATTTCATATAGGCTTTAATAAACAACATTTTCCTACTATTTAATTTTTCTCTTTTTAAGCTTTTAGGTGGTGAAAAAGCTTTCAGGGTGTATTCTTTTTGCCATTATTTTTGAGAGATTTTTCTTGATAAGGAGGCAAACCCTCAGCTGACATGGACTAACAAGAATTACAGGTTTAACATTGCCTTACTTTAGCATGTATCCCTTATTCAGTGTGACAGAAGTAATCAGTCACTAGTACACAACTAATTACTGCCTGCTTATACAATAATATCTTAATTGGTCATTTGGCTGTAACTGATTGTTTTAAAACTGATTCTTTTAAAACATTTGTTAGCTGTCTTGATAATTGTCCTGTGCATTGTAGAGTCTTGTTTTTATATGTAAGGAAATACAGTAATTCATTTTATTAGGCTGCAAACACAAGTTTGTGCAGAAAGCTGGACGAAACAAGAGAGCAGCTGTCAGAATCAGAATCTGCTCGGCTGCAGAAGGAAGAGGAAGTGACTTCTCTTAGAGAACTCTTGGAAAGGTGAGAGATTGGATTCTTTACAGAAGCTGTTAATTTGTAGGCCAAGCAAGGGGACAATAATCAAAACATATTGAAAATCACCATGGTTTATATCACAGGGTTTATATAGAACAAATAGTGCATGAGCACTGGCAGGGAATATCAAATTGATACTTCAGATGAGAAACATGGAAATTATCCAGCACATGTGAATGCACCAATTAATTTTTACTGTATTGTTCATTTTGCTGATATAAATTCATGAAAGACATTTTAATAGCCTCTAATTAATCACAAAATTAAAACAATATTGGGGGTTTGTTGTAAGGAATGGAAAATTGGTACTTTTGGACAGTTTGTTTTTTCTCTCCTCTTAATGACGTTTCAGGGAATCAGTAAGAATTATCTGAATGGGACCATATCCTGCATGTCTTTGTCAGGTTTCTTATCAGCTTTAATCATCTAACTCAGGATGTGTTTTCAAGGTCTGTAATGTGGACCTGTGTGGTGTGGATAATCTGGCTGTCAGAAATCTACAGCCGCTTCATGGGGTGTGGGCTCACACAGAGTCTAATAGGTTAACCAAAGCCTATGTATTTGTATATATTTGGGCTGATATCATATGTATTATTCCTCGTTGGTAGCCATCATAACCTTTACTATGAGCAGGGCATCCAAATTGCTGGTTGCTGGCTGTGTTCACTAGATAATGGATCTATGTGATTTTGAGTGATGCAGAAAACTGGGGAGATTTCTGTCTAGGTCTAAAAAATATGCACACTGAGAAAAATTTCACTGAAAGTACCTGTTTATCAGGGTGGATGAGCTCTTCTTCCACAGGGAAGACTTGAATTTACATGAGCTAAAAATTAT
Organism: Chloebia gouldiae; assembly: GCA_003676055.1. Classification (NCBI taxonomy): domain Eukaryota; kingdom Metazoa; phylum Chordata; class Aves; order Passeriformes; family Passeridae; genus Chloebia; species Chloebia gouldiae. The sequence continues at coordinate 41,966,000 of QUSF01000003.1, forward strand.
TCATAATTGCTTTTATATCAGGATCCAAAAAGAAGCTGATGAAGCAAAAGAGAAGATCCTGGATTACACTGAGAAGCTCAGCAAGGTGGCAGCAGACAAAGACAGCAGCGACCAGAAGTTATTTGCTGAGCTGGATGATCTGACAAGAACAAAGCAGTTCCTTGAAGAACGTTTGATAGAACTTATCAGGTTGGCATCAAAATAAACAGCAAGCAGAAATTAAAATCCTTGCTTAGGATGTTCAGGGATACTTCCTAGGTCATCCAGGCTTATATTCCCAATTTGAAGATACAAGTAAAGGCCAAATTCATTAGCAGTTGAAATTTTGCATTTCCATAATATAGTCAAAAATGTAACACGCAATAATATCTCCCTAATCTGCTCTCTGTTTTGAAAAAATTGTAGTTCTCTGCGTGGCATGTGTTCTTCTCCCTGTCTTTGCAGAAGCTTCAGTAGGTTTTTTGTTCTATCTTTATTTCTGAAAGCTCCTCAGAATTTTAGGAGCAAAGGAATTTTTACTGTGAAGCTTTCATGAGCATTCCAGTTGAGGTTGGTTAGCAATAAACCAATACTGTGACAACTTCTATGTATTTTCTTTCTTTTAACTGTGTCATTGCAGAGACAAGGATGCTTTGTGGCAAAAGTCTGATGCTCTGGAGTTCCAGCAGAAGCTTAGTGCAGAGCAGAGGTGGCAGGGGGACACAGAAGTTAATCACTGTCTGGACTGCCAGAGAGAGTTCTCATGGATGGTGCGCCGACACCACTGCAGGTCAGTTGTTGAACTGTATTGCCCTGTTCAAAAGTAAAACTCTGTACAGTTGTCCATGTGGAGGAAATATTTCTTAATGTTGACAATTCAGTGATCAAAATTGTTGATACATGACATTGTAGAGGCTGAAAGAACACATGAGTTTACAGGAGGATAAGACATTATTGGAAAGATCCCTTGACATGTATTAAGACAAAACTCTGAATGTAATTCTGACTTGGGGAGTCTCTTAGTTTCTCATTTCTATAAACAAATATGATCACACCCTGTATAGTGTGTTTCTTTGAAGGACTGTGCACTGCTCTGTTCTTGCTCTACACAATATTCACTAGGGTGGCTTTGCTACTGTGGTGGAAATATTCCAGAGCAAGTTTCAACATGCTGTGCAATTCTAAATTTGTTTACTTACACTAGGTATGTTCAAAAATAATTAAGTATTGCAGAGTAATATTTTTTTTAAAGCGGATATTAAATTATTTCCCTTACTGTTAGTATTAACTATCCAATCTAGATTTATTAAAAAGTATTTAAATGGGTACATTTCAGGGTCCTAGTGATATGTTTGGTTTGGCTCTTTACTGTTCCTTATCCTCATGACCTGATTTGTCATGTAAGGAAAAAAGGAAGCACTGGAACTGTTTCCATTTCACATGAAGGTAAACAACATTTTATAGGGATTAGTGAATGGTGAAGTTATTTTGGGTAACAATTTCCAAATTACTCATTTCTGCTAAGGTCTCTGAAAGCTGCTTCTGACTTCAACTAGTAATGATTTAAATTATGAAGAAAAACAAAACCATTAAAATTTCCTGAATAGTAGTCATCCTTGATGGATGCTTTAATGAATTAAAATCTCAAAATGCTCATTAAAAAGTAGTTGACAAGTTTGATACTATGAGGCTTCAAAGGGGAGAGGACAGGAGGATTTTTTTCCTTTCTGAAGGGAAGAGGGTCATTGTAAAGCAGAGACATATCGATGGGTTTTTAAAGTCCTTATAATCCAATCAAGTTTTGTTCTACCTGTCTATGAGATTTGGCTTGTTTAGTATTAAGTTAATTTTCTTCTTACATACTTAATATAAATATTATTTATTTGCATTGTATGTTTGTGGACATTTGATTCTTTCACATCTTTTTTTAAATTATTTTTAGTTTTTTCTGTTTTACCTGCTTATTAAGGTACCAAAGTGTGAATGTGAATTTCTGTCCTGTGCTTGTCAAGAAGACTTGCTTCACTTCAGAAAGGAGCGTGGTCTGTTATGAGTTCTGCCAATGGGTGTAGCTTTCATGCTTTTGCAGAAAACAAGACCATTATGAGAGACCCCGAACCTCTGTCACAGAGATATGTTCCAGCTGTGTGTGATAGTTTTCTAACACCTCTGGTTTTGAATAATTTCTAGAATGTGTGGCCGCATTTTCTGCTACTACTGCTGCAACAACTACATGGTGACAAAGCTTGGTGGAAAAAAGGAGCGTTGCTGCAGAGCTTGCTTTAATAAGCCTAGAGTCATTATGGACAGTACAGATGACTCTGGATCCAGTGCCAACCAGGAAGGATCACCAGCTTCATTGGAATCACCTGTGTCACCATCTGAGAGGGCTTTTGGTCAGTTTATTGTTTGCGTGCTGTGGAGAAATAAGTATGGTTCTTCGACAGTCTCCAAGAAACCACACGGTCACCTCCTGCTCCAATGACTTGCAGAAGGTCATGGAGAGCTTTCAGGGTGGGACTGACCCTATCTCTGAATTTAATTGGTATTGAGAGAAACATTAATGTATATTAAATGAGTGTCAGTCAGACCAAGATTTTCCATTAGTTCTAATAGTTATCTAATGCTTCTGTTAATGAAGAGGAATGGCCCAGGCTTGCTCCTTAAGGGTTTTGCTTGTTTGTTTTCCAGACAACCAGCTAATAGTGTTCATGTTTCTTCTCATGTTTTTCTTCGGCACAGTTGCAAGTGAAGCCTCTAAACCACCAGATGATGCAGCTTTTGATATAATCACTGATGAGGAGCTGTGCCAAGTACAGGAATCAGACTCTCTGCACAATGAAAGTCAGATGGAGAGAGACTCTCTGGATCAAAGTGTGACAGATCTGTGAGTAAACACTACTTCTCAAAGAGGGGACTCTTTGGGATTGGCTTTAGAATGTTCTTTTTTCTCCCCATTCAGTGACAATAGTTTACATCTTCGGTGTAAAGTGAAGACCTCTGTTCCCAGGCCACAAATTCAGTAGAACAACACAAGATAATATTAGTCTATTTGCACAGTCAGTATTCAATCTAGTAAATCTAAAGCACTCCATGCTCTCTCTCCACCTGCTTCACCACAACACAGGGGAGTACTCCCAGCTCTGTGCTGTCATCACGCCAGCTGTCACCATTAAAGTCAGGATTCAGACTCTCTGTGTTTCTAGACTTCCTTACTACCTTAGAGATGACAGCTTACAGAAGAAAAGAACAATTATGTAGCTACATCTGGCACAAGTTTGTTTTCTTTCTGAAGAAAATGGGAGTAAGCACAGATTTCAATATTTTTTAAAATATCTATTTCTACCTAAATTACCAATTAAAAGGATTTAAGGGCATCTGAATATTCAAATACTTGGTTTGCAAATGACATTGTAATATTATAGTTTAATTTGTATTTATTTTTTAGGCAAAATATTGTTTTACTATTGTTCAGATATTTTCAAATGTTTTACAAAAATTCTGTTCTTTAAAATATATTGTCTTTTGAGAAGAAAAAAAAACAAAAAGAGAAATTTCACCTAAATTATGTACTTGCTTTGCTTCCAAGCAGATAAATAGACAGGATAAATCTAAATGCTGAACTGAAAATAGTCACATAGTAAGTAGTCTGCTGCTGAGAAAGCAGACCTAGATTCTTTTGCACCCAACAGACACACTTCCGGTATAAACCACAATGACTTGCAGTTTGGGTTGAAGACAGACAGTACAGACTTGTTTATTTGGTAAAAAGACTTTACAAAATTCTACATATTTGTTTCTTGGTAAATACCTTAAATACATTCTGCCTACTTTGTATACAGGTAACACTGACAGTGTATTCCTGCTTATCGTGTGCTGAGCAGACATGAATGATCTGACCTTCACAGTACCCTTGTGAATTTAGTGTTGCCTTTGTTTTGCAAAAGGACAGTTTGTGGTGGGAAATTTTTGTTTGTTTTTATGGAGAAAAAAGTGAAGTGTACTATTTCTTTTAATTCACAGGTATATTACAGGTGAGTTAGCTCTGGACAAAACAATCATGAAGAGAGAAATAAGCATGAGTCACCATTTGTTTGCATTTGAGATAGGTCTAATTTCATCTTGGCTGACAAAGTATTCAGATAGGAAGGAGGATCGCCACTAACAAGGGAATACTATTCTTGAAGAGCACCCATGGAACAACTTGCACCATGTAAACTTTTAAAGGTTGTCCAGCTTCCCTTGTTGTCAGATTATAAGCAGGAGAGCCAGGAAATAGTGCTTTATCCTCTGTTGCTTTTTGTTAGCAGTTTCATGAACCTAGAAAGCAGAGTCACCTCATGAGCAGGTGAGAGAGACCTACTGTGGCTGTACTTTGAACTTGAGACATTCTTTGCAGAGAGCACAAATGACACCTGCCTTTTCCAATGACACCTGTAATGTTTGGAAGGCTCAGGCTCACTAACCTGAGCACTGGAGAGAGGAGAATGGCCTTCTTGCTTTGCAGATGACTTGTTGATTGTGGGTTTGTGTTATGGGAGAGATCTAGAAATTGATACGCGAGTCAGATGATGGTGTGGTGCCTGTGGTGCATGTTAAAGAAAAATAGCAGGGCACAGTGCTGATTGTGACAGCACAGAGGTCTTCTCACTTGTTTCTGTGGTGAGGAGTACACGTGTACCCAAAGCTTGAGTTTCGTTTAGCACAGGAAGGAGCAGGAATTGCAGCATGAGATACTTTGGTTGTTTGTGAGTAAATGTGCCAGAGCCACTGTATTGTCTGCTGACCCTCTGTCCTGTCTTTGGCAGCAGCCCATGAGAGATGTACTGAAAATTTTCTACTGTGTTTTCTCCCACACTTCAAGAACCTGCAGTTCAGTGACCTTCTGAGCTACTGGTTTGATTGCTGCAGATTTCTTGGCTGTACTGGGCTGACCACCTTGAATTTCATGTAGACATATCATCTTAATTATTTTTCTTTCTAAAGTGTCCAGCTAAATGTTACCTATTTCTAGGTGGAAACTTCAAATAGTCTCCACTGGCATTCCAATAATGTTCTCTTTGCATGAAATTGAATATTTGGAGTAGAATTTGCTTAGATATAGTGTCTGGGGAACACACAAAGGATCCAAGATTGTGGTTGCTAGATGCAGGTCTGAGGAAGGCATAGAAATAAGTCAGCTTTCAGGCTAAATTTCTTTACTGAGATCTGCTGAAAATAATCCAAGCTATTTTGGTTTTGCCAAAGGTTTGAACGAGCTGGTGGAGCTCTAAAAATGAAAGAGATGAGCAGCCAGGAGAGGGAAAGGAAGGGAGGCTTGTTGTCCAAGTAGAAGATATGCGATTGACATGCTCTGTTGACATAGGTTCTTATGATCTCACTCTGGCTGACAGCAGAGATTTTTCACACTGACTATACCTACAATACTATGTGTGAGTGCTTGCTGGACTGAAAAGGCAAGTTGGTTCTCAAAGTAGTGAATTATCTTAAAGGACATTCCTGTTCCTACGGTCCCCTTTTTGGTGCCTTACTGTACTTTTACTCTATTTTTCACTTGGTCTCTTCACTTAACCCTGCCACTGTTGTTCTTTCCTTGAAGTGACATGAACCAATTACAACAAAATTCTTTCACAACAGCAAATCTTGAGAGGCTGCCTTTATTGGTGCAGGTCAGTTGAGAATCAATTAAAACTCACCTTAGTCATCGACTGCAGAAGTGTGTTGCAGAATAAGAGAGATGATTGTAGTAGCGTAACTCGGGCTGACCTTGAAGTAGCTATTTCCTAGAGGTTAGGGTTAAGCAGCAATTACTTCATCTTTTCAGGTTTGTTATGTGCATTTGGACCAACCTGATCAAAATCTCGAGTGTGAGAAGCTGAGATTAATTGTGCCATTGTGATACATCCTGCTACTTCAAGACACATGGGTTTTCTTTTGAAGTGTTGTGTTTTTGAAGTCTTATTTCTAAAGCATTCACATTTGCATATTGTATTCTTAAACAAAGAGCTCCATGATAAACCAGTGCACTGTGTTTTCATTTTTATGTGTTGTAGGCATAATATGCCTGCAATAAATGTTGCAGCAGCAAAATCAAGATCGTAGACAGCAGAAGAGTTTAAAAAACCCAAAGAGTGAAAAAAACCCAAAGCTTGGTACAGGAACAACGAGTTTATTCACACTTTGGTAGTGGTAGAAAGAACTTCTCAGCCTGTCTGCACAGTGGTTGCTTTGGTTTGGATTGTTTTTTATCTTGATGACTCATAACACTCTTTGGTGGCCTAATTACAGCTGACATGGCCAGGCAGGGTGCAGTGTAGCCGAAAGGGGGAAGTGAATGTGGTCGGAAGCGTTCCCTCCCAGTGCAGAACCAGACAGAAAGGAGAGGGGACAGAAGTACCTCTTGCCACCCTATGCTGGCAAAGCCTGCATTGCAGCTGTGTGTTGAGATGCCACCTTTATACATGCAGTGACACCACATTGCTTTGCAGCTTTGATGTTAAGGATATTTTGCTGCAGGAGAAAGAAGAGATTGTGTACTGAGGAAAGGATTGCCTAAGGAGCTGATTCCTAAAGGGAAAAGTGGTGAGATGGGCACACTGATGCCAAAAAGGGTCAGGTTTCTCTGAGCTGCAGTGCTCTGATAGGAAGGCCTGGGTATTAATGGGGAGTAAAGGAGCATCCAGAGAGTGTGGTTTTTGCAAGAATGGTTGGAAGTAGTTAAAATTGGTATTTCAAAGCTGTAATGCAAAGGACTTTGACCCTTTGGGCCAGACTCAACCCTGCCTTTATTGCAAGCAGCCCATAGCTGCATAAAGTCCTTCCTTGACTCCTCTGCAACATTCCTTCTTTTTTTCCCCTGTTCCAGTCTCCACACCTGCTCTACTACTTCGTGCAAGAGCTTTTGCACACTTTTCTGCCCCCTGCACATATTTTTCCCTCCAACTGGGAAGTGAAAAGACCAGAGGTGGAAAGGGAGAACTGGTGGAACAAGGCTGGAAAACAACCAGGGAATCCACAGTTTAGTAACAAGGGAACCAAGGTGCCAGGAACAACAGATTTGAAAGATGTCATGATGCAAAGAATGTGTGGAGAATCAGGGTGTGAGAGTTTGCAACTACAGAAACACAGCTCAATATTGGAGCCTGTGTGTGTGATACAATATTCCTGGTGTTCACAAGGGGCCTGGTAATGTGGTAAACATGAGTTCTGTTATCAGATATAAGATACAAAGATTTGTATGGGACATTCAGACTGTGAACCTGATAGGAGGTGAAAGGCATAAAAATGCTACTTTATTACAGAAATTTTAGATGAATGCTAAAGGATTTTGCATGCAGACCTTGTCCTAGATGGAAAAAAAAAACCCAAAATATCCAAAAAAACCCAACCACATATGAAACCCAGCATTATGATTGAAATATATATGTTTAAAATTCAGGAATTCTCATTAAATGAATGGGCTGAACTGAAATATGTAATATATTTGAAACAATTTATAAAAGCTTTCATTAAACAAACACCCTTAATGGAAAACCAGCAGGCTACAGGTTTGGGAGTCAGGATATTCAAATTATCTTTGTTTCATGTCATGAAAAGTGGAGTTTTATCTCATTGTTTTTTATACTTTTTGAAGATCTTCTGCACTGTTAACTCAGTTACCAGCTTGGACTGAAAAAGCAGGAAGCAATGAAGTATGATGAAAATAGGTTGGTTTTAAGCTGATCACAGTGTTTTTACTAATAGTATTTCCTCTTTCACTCAGACTCCCTGTCAGTATTTACAATCAAAACAAACAGAAAAAAAAGAAGCTGAAATATAGTTGCCAGATTTTCTAGGCATTTTTATAGTGAGTACATATATAGCGAGCAGATGCTTGTAGCATCTGCACTATATAAAGCAGTAAAATATTTAGAGTCTTCCTCTTTGGTGGCTTGCCACTGCTGAGCTGTAACTTGCCATTTGGCATATCTTGATTTTTTAATAACTTTGTGTTAATACTTCCTGATTTTCATTCCCATGAAGAAATAGAGAGTTAAGACAGGCATAAAAATAAACAAGAACTTTTGTTATGGTAATTGCATATTCAAAGCTGCTGTTCAGTTTAAAGCTCCAGTCTATGATTTTTATCAATCTGAAGAAAGTATAGGGCATCTGGGTAAGAATAAACAGGAAAACTACAGAAAATATTTTTATAGATTTGTTCCTTTGAAGACTTCTAGCACACAGTAAGGTTTTAATAATTAGTGAGTAGGAGATAATCATGGCTAGCATGGGAATAAAATAAGCAAGAGTCACTTGGATCTCTTCAGGAACCAGTTCTCTGTGATAATTTGGGTATTCTTCCTGACATATTGCTTTATCAAAATTGACGCCTCCCAAAAACCAAAGTGTGTTACAGCAAATGCTTGTGAGATCACTCAGATCAAGACAGAGATTAAATTGCCCCATGTCATTGGTTTGGTTTAACACACGTGCTTTGGTGACAAAAGTAACAGCAATAAGCTGGTCAAAGGTGATTGACATTAGAGTTAACATTGAAGTGCATGCAAGCCCCATATAATGACATACCACTGTGCCTGGAGTCCCCTCCTGAGTAGCAGAGTATGCCCAGAGGGCAGCATCCAAAGAAAAGCCCAATCAGCTATAGCCACATTTAGCAAAAGTACCATCAATTTCTCTCAGTGTCTTTAGTTTCATGTAGAAACTTAGTATGACAAAGACCAATGCATTTCCTGCTTAGCCAAGGATGAACACAGCAAAATACATATGTGCCAGGAAGACTGTTATTAATATGAAAATTCTCATTTCTGTTCTCATAGGGATCAGTGATGGAGAAGTTATAATGAAAGTTAGCACTATATTGTAGTTGCCACGTTGCCTTCTTTTTAAAGACAGCCTGGAAGGAGACATATTGAGATTTTTTTACTCAGCAAATAATTAAATCCTAATGGATCCAGGAGACACACAAAATCCCAAGTGATAAGAGATAAGAGTTGTAGTAAAGCATCCATGACAGACAGAAGCAAATCTATTTATTTGCTGAAAAGGATTGTCTTGATATTCAAGACCCAAACACAACAGCTGGTGGATTTGAATACATCATCTCTTACCAGGTTTATACTGATGGGGACTCAAAAGCATACTCAAAAGACAATTACAAAGAGGCTTCTGAAAACAATAAAGGATTAAGCTTTCTAATACATCAGTGATTTAGTGCTTGGATTGAGGTTTCTGGGGAAACCCATGAGAGAAATAAAATTTGTTTTGCTAAATTTACCACTTAGGCTCAGGTTGCAGACTCTGAGCATCAAGAGTTGTTTGGCTTAGGTTGGACCTATCCCAAAAGGCAGGGTTTGAGTCTCAATGAGTACTTCAGAACTTGTGTTTCAGTTAAGCCTCATCTTGTTCTTGATATCAGTCACATCATCAGATGGTGGCATTTCTTCCTTTCCCCATTTCAAGTGACTTACTGAAATGTGGAGAATTTTCATTAATGCACTAAAGTTGTATTACTCTCAGAGGGAGGAGTGACCAATTCTCTGTCAGCCCCTTCCATCACACTCTCTCTCAGCTGTGGCTGGGTTTTGCAGTGTCAGCTCTCCAACTTAAGGAGAGGCTTAACTCCTTAAGCCTCAACAGCCTGCAGTCAGGGCTGTTGCCAGAACATAAAACTTAACTCAACAGCCCTGCAGTCAGGGCTGTTGCCAGAACATAAAA